>LR812534.1:43777561-43930061 GCA_903798195.1 Danio kyathit
GAAAATGAAATAATGATTAATATTAAAACATAAGCTGTCAGTGATCTATGTACTTGGTTTGTGCCTTTGCTTGCCCTGAAGATTTCAGGATCTGCAAACACACAAATACATGTGGTTATTGGACATATCTGACAACTTGTTAGGACTGGAGAGGCTGTTGCAAACATAATCCAAAATAAACATTTTTTTGTAAGTTAAGCATTTTTTTTCTCACTGTCTGAAGCAGGAACAGATGTATGATCCAGCTGATGAATTGAAACCATCTGAAACAACTCATACAATCTTGCTCCATAAATATACCTTTCAACATGTTTAGTGTGAGATCGAGAAAAAAAAAAAACAATAAGGAGAAGAAGCAACTTGTTTGCCAGCCTTGGTTTTACTGTTTCTTTGAGGCAGATGGTGAGCAAGTGCTGCTCCCGACAGTCTTATTATACCAGTTTTGTTTGTTTACCGTAAAAATAAATATAGTTTCTTATGAGCTTTAAAGTGTGTAGACCATAACATCTGAAGGGCTACATGATTTCACTTTAATTTCACATAATTAAATGTGTTTTAATTCAAACCCTCTGGGTCATGGCACTAGTTTAACATCTAATAGTGTCTAAAAATGGACTTTTAAAAACCCTTTTGGTGCATGGAGTTAACTTATATTCTTTCAGAATGTGAAAAACATGCTCTTTTTTATCAAAGCAATTCATTAATAGACTACTTTCTCAACATATCTGTTTCAATATTGTGCATACTACACAGTAAATGGAATAACCATTTATTCTACACTATCTGACAAAAGTCTTGTCGCCCATCCAAGTTTTAGGAACAAATAATAACTTGACTTCTAGTTGATCATTTGGTATCAGAAGTGGTTAATATGAAAGGCAAAGGCCTCTAGATGACGCTTATTTTACCAAAATAAAATATGATCATGCCTTGATTTTAATTATTTAATTAGGACCGTAAGGTCTGACTTTGCTGAGACAAAAGTCTTGTCATTTAACAGAAATAATTTATACATCCATACATCTCTGCAATGACTTAAATAACTTATTAATACGTCATCTGGAATGGCAAAGAAAGTGTTCTTGCAGGACTCCCAGAGTTCATCAAGATTCTTTGAATTCATCTTCAATGCCTCCTCCTTCATCTTACCCCAGACATGCTCAATAATGTTCATGTCTGGTGACTGAGCTAGCCAATCCTGGAGCACCTTGACCTTCTTTGCTTTCAGGAACTTTGATGTGGAGGCTGAAGTATGAGAAGGAGCGCTATCCTGCTGAAGAATTTGCCCTCTCCTGTGGTTTGTAATGTAATGGACAGCCTAATTGTCTTGATATCTCAGGCAGTTGATGTTGCCATCCACTCTGCAGATCTCTCGCACGCCACCATAATGAATGTAACCCCAAACCATGATTTTCCCTCCACCAAACTTGACTCATTACTGTGAGAATCTTGGGTCCATGTGGGATCCAATAGGCGTTTTGCAATATTTGTGATGATTGGGATGCCGTTCAACAGATGATTCATTGGAAAAATCATCTTTCTGCCACTTTTCCAAATGATCAACTAGAAGTCAAGTTACCATTTGTTGCTTTTACAACTGGAATCGACGACAAGACTTTTGTCAGGTAGAGTATAATGGATCGATATTTGCTGAATGAGAACATTCATCTAACAGGGTACAGTAAGTAAAGACACTACCTCAAATTTCAATAAATGAAGTTAGCTTTGTATTCATTATAGCATTATAGATAGCATTATTTTATGCATTATAGCAAAGGCATACTTCACTTTCAAATAAGACAAATTAAAACACAACAAATAAAACTATTTTGAAATGGAAAAGGCAAGTTCAAAAAAATTTTTACTATTCAAATAAACATTGTTAAACTTTAAACATTTGTGTTGGCAAAATAAAATAAAATAAAGTTTAAAAAAATAAATTTATTTAATTTAATAAAAATACCCAAGGACTTTCTGCCACTTTTTATTGCCCAATTTGCAAAAGTCTGTCTATTTTCAGTGTCTGTCAGCTCTTTAAAAGAAAGTGGAAGTATGTGAAGGAAATGTGTCTGCTTTGCACAAAGCCTTTGAACCTGCTAATGTGAAAAAGAGCTAATGAAGCATGTAGACACACCCGGTGTACTAGAAATGTCAATATGCTGGTAATTATTATTGTCACTTTCTAGTAAATTATGACATACAAAGTAGAGATGAGACAAAGCTGTTGAAATTTTAGTTGCATAGTCTAATGTTCATGCCTCATTCCCCAAAAGCATTGTTCTCTATGTTTTGGTGAGTGCATTGTTTCTTTACTCATTCTCTTCTTCTTCTTCATTCTCATTCACAGCTTCTGGTTCATGCAAACTTTAAACACAAAATTGCTTTGTTCATTTTTAGAACTCAAATAGCCAGTAGCATGGCAGTAGTAAGAAACATATTGCATGTTGCATAATAATGGCAAATACAGGTGAAGAGTCCTCAAATTAGATAGTTTATGTCTTAAAGTGTCTCTTTTATCAAGATATATAAAGTCCACAATTCCTTAGGCCTGTCATTGTACATGCACACTGTCCATCTGTTAAGTTTTCACACACTTTTGAAAAGCAAAGCCTATAACGCCTAAAGGGCCAGATGAAACACATTTTCCCCCCAAAATACCTTAATTTAATTTAATTTAATTATTTTATATTGGAAATATATTATATTAATATTTTCACTGACAGCGCAAATTGATCTTGGTTTTAGCTAAGCCGTCTATGTTTAGATGTCTATTAGAAGTCTATTTAAGTACACTTAAAGTCAAAACTAACCATATTCATTTTGTCAGCTCACATTGCTAGTTTTGTGGTGAACAATTCATTAGTGCATGTCAAAAAAAAATTGTTTGCCCTTGTAACTTTAAATTGAAATCTGAAAATGCACTTCCTGTTTGTTTTTAGTTAAATTCTCAGATTCTCATTTTGGCTGAAATATTAGGCGTGGCTAATATACTTACCCACACCCCTCCAGCTGTCAGTTTTGACAGCGCTATGACAACAAACAGAAATAATTTTTAGGAGTTGTGTGTCAGGTTATAATAACTTTCCCAAAATCCTTTTCCCGATGTTTCTGAATAAAATGCCTACTTTTCTGCATCCAATCAGCTCGCAGTAGAATAAATAAAGCCACGCCCACTGTTTTCTCATTTAATATTCTGTTTCGCTAGGAACTGCATCACAATAGGAAAAAAAAAGTCACAGCTTCTGGTTCATGCAGACTTTAAACACAAAATTGCTTTGTTTATTTTTAGAACTCAAATAAAAATTGCAAACTAAGGCGTTTTACCATTTTTTGGTGGATTACAGTTGAATCACTGAAGTCACATAGTATATTTAGGCCATTTTTATGGTTCCTTTCCAGCAAGGCACAGGACGTCAATATGACATCAGATTGATGTTGTACCCCAACATCGTGGGATGTTGCATTTCGTTTGGAAATTAAAATTTGGTTGACATCAAAACCCAACGTCAGACTGACGTCAATGTCCAACATCAGACAGACTTTGCATTTTGGTTACCTTCCAATGCAACTTAAAATCAACCAAATATCAATTTCTAATTATGTCACAGCTTGAAGTTGTGTGGACGTTACTACTATGATGTCTATCAGACATTGGATTTTAGTTGCCATACCCGACGAAAAAATGTCAGTATTTGTCAATGTCAACATGACGTTGGGTAAAGATGTTTGCTTGATGTTGGATTTTGGTCACTTTCCAACACAACCTAAAATCAACAAAATATCAATGTCATTTGACATCATTATTGGCTGTTAAAATAACATTGTCCTTAGACGCAGGCGACCTAAATCTAATACTAATGTCTTATGATGTTGTATGTCTGCTAGGTTTTCTGAACATCTCGTTACTGTTGCTGTCTATGGAGGATGAGAGCGCTCTTCAATTTCATCTAAAATATTTTAATGTGTTTTAAAGGTGAACAAAGATCTCTGGGCAGTGGAAAAACAGAGTGAGTGATTAATAACAAAATTTTCATTTTTGGGTGAGCTAATAATCCTTTAATCTGGATATTGAGATGATAATTTGCCACTATGAATGCAGCATGAAACAGCCATATGATACTATTTAAACTGTGTTAACATTATGGAAAAAACAGGCAAGAAATATTATTTTATTTCTAGGGGAAACCGTAAAATCAAGGTCATAATTTAGCAAACACATGTTTTCAATGACACATTAATGACAACACATATTGTTCTTCCCATATTAATTATTGCAAAATTCCTCATCTGAAGTAAATCTTTATAGTTTTAAAGATGGTTTTATTTGCACGAAATAAAGCAAATAAATATTTCAGGAAAGATATACAGGCTCACGGTTAGATTCGCATTACTGTAATCTCCGGGAGTATAGATGAGCTCATCTCTTGGCAAAGCGGCACTCAGTCTAAACACTGAGATCATCTCTGATTGGCCAACCGCAGTCTTCTCTTCACACAAATTATGTCATTTGCTTGACTTTAAAAATTGGAAAATTGTCACAGCAGCTTTGAATTGTGGCAATAATCTGGAAACTGGAGCTACTTAATCTTTTGTTCATATATCAAAAGCGTAATTCTTAATTTAATGTTATACATGCATTATTCTACTTTGGTATCCTACTCGGGATCCCCCGGAGGAGCTGGAGGGTCCTTGCTAAGCCTGCTGCCCCTGTGACCTGCCGGCCTTTGGATATAGCATTAAAAAGCCCCTATTATACATTAAAAAGGGTCATATTTTGGTTTTAAGGGTCTCCAACAACAGGATTATTTGCATGCAAGATCAAAAAACACTTTCATTGTCTTATATTATGCATTTATATTTACCTAATTATTCCACCGACTCCCATATGATTTGTTCAGCGATTCATTTGTTCCCAAACCCCTCCTTAGCGCAAAGCTAATCTGCACTGATTAGACCGATAATAGCATGTTGCGATTGGTCGACAGCGCTCAGCGCGAGACAGAGTGAAATGGCCACCATGGCTTATCAACAATATTGAAGTAGTCAGAGTGCATAGTGTATGTGTGAGCATACCTGCCAACACTCCTTTCAGACCCATCTCCCGCCACCCTCCCGTTTTGTTATTTATCCCAGAAAACTCCCGTAATTTTAACCACATACCCCCCGGGGATTGAAATCTGTAAACAAAGCAGCATGCGCCGCGTTTTCAGCGTGGCAATAGACACGATATGAGAATATAAAGAGAAAACCAGATACAGTACAAGCTGTTACAGGTTAGAGAAAACAAGGAGGCAACCATTTTAATTACACTTACTTAGACTTGTGAAATGGAGTAAGAAGCTGGTCCATGAACTGTGTACTGATAAAATTCCTGTCGAGCTCTGACAAAGTCCCATACATCAATAGTCTTTTCTGATCCTTCCTTTACCAAACGGCTGACGAATCCCCTTTTGTAAGCGTGTAGATTTTTCAGAAGCACTCGTCAGAAAAATGACAGGAACAGCACAAGACTGGGCTATAATGCTGAGGTATTTTTGCAAAAATAAACTTCAACCACTGACTCTTCACAGTGTCATCTTTGGGTAGAGAAAATAATACTTACTTTCCCTAACACTTCCAATAATATCCAGCTAAGCACAGCATCTTCATGACTTGATTTAACCGGGATCTGCAACAGTGTTTGTGGGCGGGGCCACAGGTTTCAATTTTCCCGGGTTTGTGCGTGCAACAATTGGGCGGGGCTTAAGTTTTGTGTCGACGTCACGCCGAAACGGCTAAAGACTCATTATCAAGACAATTCATTTGAAGCACTATGAGTCGACTCTTTTATAAATGAATCAATACTTTTAAACACTGTGTACTTTCAGATTTAAGCCTTAGCTGGATATTTCACTTCACTTAGAGCTGTGTTACAGACTACATGGAAGGTCATTTTCAAAAACCCATAAATGGGGCTCTTTAAGTTGATTAAAAGTGACAGACATTTACAAAAAAATGCTTAAAAGGATCAATTAATCAATAAATAAATAAAACGTGAAACTTTCTAATCATCAATGAAGCCTGAAAAACGGCCTCTCAGCTTTCACAAAAATATTAATTTTTTAAATATTTTTAAAAGGTTATTAGCATCCCACCAGTGCCATTGATGGGATTCAGTGCCATTTATGTGACCCAAGACCTGTAAAGAGATTATGCCAACCATCGAGCACTTCCAGGGCAACACATACACTTATTACACAAATACACTTCATTAAGCTTGTACACATAGACATCTCCTATATGATATAAAACTGCAGGTTAACTATGTTTATATATAATAACTTTTATTTGATTTTAACTTTTACTTAATCTGATTCTTATGCAATAATGTGCACCTTTTGTAAAGCTATAAAAAACTTGAATTGAATTGAATTATTTAACAGCATCACATGCTTCACGTGTTAAAAGCAAAAGTGAAACACATGGAAAACATGCATGAACACACATAAAACATGTGGTCTTGGAATATTTTCATGTGCACTGAAAAGGGATTAGTTACCTTACTTAAAAAAAGTGAGGAAACCCATTGACTTTTATAATTATATACATAGTTTGTTTACTTAATAATTGTAACACATAATCATAAATAAAACATAATATAACATAATTATAACTTTTTTAAAGTAAAGTCAACTAATCGCTGTTTACAGTGTGGATAAAAGTATCACATGACATTCCATGTGTTTTTCACATGTAAAGCTGGTAAAACCTCTGAAAGGGTTAAAAATATATATCATAATCCTTCTAATAGCTGATTTGGTCCTCAAGAAAAAAAAACTTTGACCCCCAAAACTTGAACAGAAGTGTATAATATATATTTAAAAGACAACCCAGGCTCATTCTGAAAACGTAGCCCTATATACATTTCTGGAAAGCACCAAATACGTCCCAGGAGCTACGTTTTTTGTTTTCGCGAATCTACCAGAGGCTCCTGTGTGCGTTTTTCCAAATCTCAAATTTCTCCTGCGAGTGCCATTCACGCCTGCTCTTCTCGCATAAATCCACCAGAGGCTGCTGCTGACTTACTGACTGACTGACCGACTGACCCCTCCACCCTCCTCCTTCCCTAAACCCAATTAATAGTGTTCTCAAAAGCACCGATTGACCTGCACCCGCCTACTTCCCTAAACCCAACCGACAGTTTTAAAAAGCAATCCAGAAAAAGAAAAGCCCTCGCAGCAGCCTGATTTTTACCACGTTTGCAGATTTTACTACATTCTCACCCTGTTATTTACTTGTTTATTTTATTTTTTGGCTTAAGTTTTTCTCTTCTGTTTTTCGCCAGACATAAATCCCGTCGTCGTGCTCAACTCCTCTCTGCGTCTCAATTCCACCGACGTACATGGCAAGCCACTGGACAAACTGGTAACAGCGGAAAAGCCATCCATACGGAGGTAAGCAATCAACTGGTAAGCGCGAAAAGGAACCCCATAGCTTTCATTTATAAAACCTAATCAGCCATACGTACTTCTGGCTGCATAATTCGCGATCTTCAGAAATGTATATAGGGCTACATTTTCAGAATGAGCCTATGTTGTTAAAAGACAGTCATTCTCATTGTTTTGATTTTGACATTTGACTTTGACAGTATGAGGATCTTTCATTCGTTTTCAGCAATTCAAATGGGCTCAAATTTAACAAACCTTTAGCCACAAAACTTCACTGTAAAACTTCCTTGCACACATGCCATCAGAAAGGTCTTACGTTTCCTGTTTTCATACAGTGTGATAAAGTGACATGGTGAAATCATTCAGGCAACCATATGGACCTGTTCTCTCATTAACACATCAAACACACCTCTCTTATGAACACATAAACTAACCAAACTGTATGTTTTTGTTCTCCTAAATGTTCTCTTAAAAGGCCTTGAGCTTGCTGAACACACACGCAAATGCTCCCAGTGTGTCTAAATGAGCACACACACACAAATGAAATGATGAAAGTCCTCTCAGTGAAAGAGCTTTATGATTGATTGACAGCCTGCGAGCATGGCTTTTCTTTGTGCATCATTGTTAAATAAATCTGCTTGAAATCAAGCCTCTGCACCAGATGCTCTCGCAACCTGCATTCCTGCAGCAGAAGCGTGCATAGTTCACACGTCCCATCAGCCGGCTCAATTTAAATATTTTGCTGTGTTTAAAGTGCTTCTTAATTTTTCTTCAACCTTCTCACCTGATCCATTCCAGATGTGCGAGCCACAGGCTAAGTGAGGTGGCAGTAAATTGCACACTTATGTTCTCATCGACACCGCGGCTGTGTGTGAGCAGGCAGCACAATACATCCATACACTGCATTCATCATATGACAAATTTATCTTATTATATGGAGATGTAATGCCAGACAGGCTCTGCCCTCCCAACCACATAAGACGTCAAGCAGTTGTGCGTGATCTTCAACACAGGTACTGAATAACAAGCTCATGAAGTTATGGCACCAGACACCTCTTATTTTGTTCAACTCCACCCCAAGAGACAGAAACATGGAAGAACCTCAAAATTCCCTTCATCCTTGAAAGGAAAGTTCATCCTAAAACGAGCAGTCTGTCATCATTTACTCAGCCTCGTGTCATTCCAAAGCCCTTTTTTCCACTTGGGGGATGAATACAAGGATATGTGTTGAAGAAAGCTGAACGACGCACTTTTTCTGTATAGCGATTTCTCTGGCAAGGTATTGTAAGTCGTACACAAGACATTCTGTATATTGAAAATTGAGTTCACACAACGCGTTTTAAGTAGCTACTTCGTTCAACAGGAGGTTTTAAAGGTCCCATGAAATTCAAATAAATTTTTTTGGTGTTGGTATCGGTATTGTTTGTTTTTCGGATATCTATTAGCTAGTGTGCACCAAGACCAACCCAGGCTCATTTTGAAAACATACCTCTATATACATTTCTGGAGACTGCCAAATATGTCCCAGCTACGTTTTTTTGCCGTTTTTATTTTCATGAATCCACCAGAGGCCGCTGTGTACACTTTTTGATATTTCAATATTCTCTCAAATGCCATTCGCGCCTGCTGTTCTCTTGTAAATCCACTAGAGGCCGCTGTCGACTGACTGTTTGACTGACTGAATGTCTGACTGATCGACTGACCCACCCTCCCACTTCCCTAAACCCAACCGATGGTATTTTAAAACGCACCGATTGACACGCCACCCACTTCCCTAAACCTAACCGACAAATTTAAAAAGCAATTCAGAAAACGAAAAGCCCTCATCTGATTTTTACCACATTCTCACCCTGTTATTTACTTGTTTATTTTATTTTTTGGATTCTGTTTTTGTCTTACCTGCTTTCTGGAACCATTATTTACCGGACTCGAACTCCTCTCTTCGTCTTAAGTCCGTCAGCGTACATGGCGAGCTAGCTGGACAAACTGGTAACAGCGGGAAAGCCGTCCATACAGAGGTAAGCGGTAAGCAGGCAAAGGAACAGCATCATACCGCCCCATAGCGTTCGCTTTAAAAAATGAAATGCAGCCACACGTACTTTTGGCTACATAATTCACAATCTCCAAAGATGTATATAGGCCTACGTTTTCAGCTTGAGCCTATGTTGAGCAAAACAGTGACAAAATTCGCGTTTAAAAGATATTAAACTGATATAAATATGTAAAGCTTGTTGTTTGTTACTTCCACTAAAATGGATCAACACTTTTTTCCACATCACCTCACTTCAGTTTCTCATCAAATTGTGACCAAGCAAATGCTTTTTAGTATCTGACATGCCCCGCCTCCTTCAAGATGCTTCACATTTGATGCTCTTGATCTCAACTACTCTCACTGGCAGAGCTGTGATAAAGCAAATTGCTATTGGCAGTTTCTTTTTAAAAGGGAGGAGCTACATTATGTCCTACCCTCTCTTCGTATTTCGGTTGAGATTACATCAAAATCAAATTAAAAATGCACATTTCAAAGCATTCATGGGACCTTTAACATCTTTCCCACACATCACGCTTGTTAAAAAATAAATAAGTGGAAGAATGACGTGTCCCCAACACCGACAAGTTCTCTTATAATACGCCATTGTAGACATCTTCTTCTTTGTCAAGTCGCATTCACAGATCGTGAATGGGGTATACACACAGCTAGTGTTTTCCAGCCTATGATAGACTTCCGATGAAAGCTTAATGTGACAATTTTCAATTTCATAAAGTTGCTTTTACAGCATTGATGTTGAGATGTAATTGTCTGGTCTGAGACCCACTTTATATGGTATATCTATCAGGCAATTAAGATCACTGATTTTTAAAGAAATCAGACCTTAAACTTGGTGATTTTATAATGGAAAGACCCATATACACCTCAAATACCCCATTGCTGTTTTTGCAAATGTTTTAAAATTGGGTTACTTGTTCAGAAAATATGACAAGTCTTCTCTAATCTTTTTTTTTTTTGATAGTCGCTTCGAGTTTTCGCCTCTGCATTGATTCTTGTAAATCAACTGATGATTGTTAGTAGATGTTCATATACATATAAGAGGACAATAAAGTAAATTTGTCTTTTGTAATGCATTAATCAATACATGCTCCAAAATATAGCAGTAGATATATTGCTCAAATTTATTTTATCACAAATATCCTATAAGAATATTTTCTTATTATTATTTTTTTACCTCTTCACTTGTAAATAATTTTCTGCTTTTTTGTATTGTAAAATAACTTGTTTTTGCTTTTCAAATCCAAAGATGTTTCAGTTTAATATCTTGCAGTCTAATTTATTGATGCATAATTGAATTTGGATTATAGTTTAAAAAAAGTTTATAGAATTTTGTGTGTGTGTGTGTGTGTTTAGTTCATCCAATTCACTTTTAGCGCATGTCTTTGGACTTGTGGGGGAAAGCAGAGCCCCTGGAAGAAACCCACGTCAATACGGGGAGAACATACAAACTTCACACAGAAATGCCAACTAGTCCAGCCGGGACTCGAACCAATGACCTTCTTGCTGTGAGGCGACTGTGCTAACCACCGAGCCACTGTGCTGCCCTCATAATATCTGATTACTTAAACATAAACTTGATTTATTATTTAAATAAACTATGGTTATGTTGCAATAATTTGTTTCTTCGTTGTAAATTAGTAGTCAACCTCAAAAAGCTTTAAAAATGGATGAAAGACAAGACAAAGGCAAGAACTTTTATAAAGGATTTTTATCCACTTTAAATGTTGACTAGTTAGGCCACTAATTAGGCAACAAATTAGTTCAATGTAGCCAAAATTTACTAAAACAAGGAGCCAATTAATAACCAAGAAAATAAATGAATGGTTAGGGTACAAATGATTAATTAAAAAGAAAGAGAGCCAAAACTTATTTTGTGGTAACAAATTCATAATTCATGCCCATAATATACAGTATTAGTCAAATCTCTTGAACAATCAAACAGTTCGTTTAAAAACTTCTGCATGAATGATAAATTAAGCCTTTATAAATAGCAGCACACACACACAAACCATATTTTATTATAGCCTACTTTTATGATACTTATTTTGGTTCTGCAACCTTTTTGACACAACATCATCTTCAATATCTAAAAATTTCATGGCCTGCAACTTTCTTTCAAATTAGTTTTTTCATCAATGTCTTGTGCTTTCTAAAAAGCTATATAAATGGCAAGAAAATTGTAATTTGACTTCATAGTTTACTTAATTTCCTTCATAATTCATAATTTCCCAAATTACGTCAATAGATATCAATGCTCTGAGGGTCACCCTATACATTGGATAGGATGATCTGAGGTGTTTTTTGTCCAAATGCCACATTGCTCTTATTAATTGAAGTCATGAGTGCTGCAGGGCCTTTTTCAAGGGAAGATTTTGTGCCACTTATTTAGTTTGCTTTCTGAATAGACTTTTCACTGAGCTGAAAAGGAAGGAAACATTTAAAATAAATCTGAATAAAGACACTTTGAACAAAGATGTTGCTTTCATTGTGAGCCGATCACTTTGTTGAAATCATGTTTCCTCTCAATTTCATGGAGATTTGGAGATAAACTTGATGAAAAACAAATGAATGAGAGAAAAAAAGGTTTGAAAACCGTTGGTGCACATTCTGCTAAGACAATTGTTGGTAGAAATGTTGGCATGCATTCTGAATAAAGTCAAGTCGCAGGGAAGCACAGACCAAGCTAATTCATACCAGAGAACATTTGGAGCTGTGTTCCAAATGGTTTCCTTAGGCTGTTGGTGATGTGCTGGTAAAAGCCGCATTCACTCAACACACAGAAGAGAATGGACTCAATGATGTGTAAGACATGACTTTCTGTCAAACCTCGGCGCTTAACTTTTATATCACTTCACTGGGAGTATAAGTGCTGAGCAAGGACACACCTCTATTATTTGGGATGGTGTTACCTACTTTTCTTTCGTTTGACATGAAGCCTGAACAGACACAAGTGGCTTGACCTTCAGTTTCAAAAAATGAACTGCCAGATTTATGGAAGGAAGTCCAATAAGACAGTTTTGGCCTCACAAGTGTCTATGCAGAGAACACCAATATCTGGCAAGGCCCATTCATCAATGAAACATGGGGGACCTTACTCTAATTTACAGATCCTGGAGCACGCATCAGATTTAATGTTATATTTGGCTGAAAATGTCATCTCGGCTGAGAGCTGGCTGAACATTTTCTCATACGGCTGAATATATGTACCTTCCATTAACACAGCAGGACAGGTCATCTTGACCCATGTGGAAAGTTTCAAGAATCTGTTCAACCAAAATGTTCAATTCCGCCATCATTTATTTACCAAAACTGGATGGCTTTCTTTCATCTGTGGAATATAAAAGTCATACTGGTTTGGAACCAATTGGATTTAGTGATTAATATTATTTTGGGTGGCCTTAGAATACCCTGGAAAGATTTTTGAGTTGCTGTTGAAGTTCTGTTAGGTCAAACCAGTCCAAACCAATCTCTCCCACAGAACTCCTAGAGATGTTTGTGAGTGAAAATCTCAGCAGTTTCAGAAATATTTAGACGAGACCATCTGATATCGGCAAACATGCTCAAAATCACTTAAATTACCCATTCTGGGTAACCATCATTAGCCAACTAAGGTCGCAAGTTCTGTCGTTACAAAGATCTCCAGTGCTTTAGTTAGAAGCATATTTGCTGGTTGTGTTCTATTCCGAGAAATCCCCCCTATGCCCTATTCCTTTTGAACATTCTAACATTTAAACCTGGAATAAAAAATCAAAATAAAAAAAAACATTAAGGTCATTTCTCTTAGGTGTAATTTGCTTTCAAAGTATTTTTACAGTTCAGTTTTAGCAGTCGTCGACGCAGTGGGGCAGTAGGTAGTGCTGTCGCCTCACAGCAAGAAGGTCGCTGGTTTAAGCCTCGGCTGGCGTTTCTGTGGGGAGTTTGCATGTTCTCCCTGCGTTCGCGTGGGTTTCCTCCTGGTGCTCCGGTTTCCCCCACAGACCAAAGACATGCGGTACAGGTGAATTGGGTAGGCTAAATTGTCCGTAGTGTATGTGTGTGAATGAGTGTGTGGATGTTTCCCAGAGATGGGTTGCAGCTGGAAGGGCATCCGCTACGTAAAACATATGCTGGATAAGTTGGCGGTTCATTCCGCTGTGGCGACCTCGGATTAATAAAGGGACTAAGCCGAAAAGAAAATGAATGAATGAGTTTTAGCAATCTTCATATTGACACATTGTCATATTGACATAGTGCATAGTGCACTTTGAAAACATTTATGCCAGCTTGAACGCAGCCGTGGCTCATGACGAAAGCTATAGATGACTAGCGGAATTTCAGTCTCCAAAGCTTTAGAAAACAAACATTTATAGTATAGGTTAATGGGTTTAATTTATAGTACACTCTCAGAAAAAATGGTACAATGTCATACCAAATAAGGTACAAAGACTTGTCACTGAGGCAGTACCTTTTTATGGGATATAATTGTACCTTAAGACAAAGAAACAAATGTGTACCATTGCAGTTTGTACCTTTTAAGGACATGATTTGTACCATGGGAAACCAAAATGTACCTTTGGTTTTTAAAACCGGCAGATACAATATTGTACCTTCATCAAAGGTACAAATCTGATCAATGAAGGTACCACCACAGTGACAAGACACTTTGTACCTTAACAATATCAAAAATGCTTACCTAACCGTTGTTTATATTGCTTTAAATGTTTAGTTTACAATACCTATAGTTTTATGTTTTACCAGTTGTTTTGTATTATTGTATTATAGTACTTAATAATGAATGTTTATGAGTTTCTTTAAACATTTGCCTTTAAATGATGATTCTTGTTTTAATATGGAAATTATTCATAAAATCACTTTGCCTTTTCAGTAATATTTATTTTTATAGATATTGTAATAAAGAAGGAGTTGTTCTCAACACTTTGGTACCTTTTATATGGGAACAATTGTGTACCTTAATTTCAGTTGTACCTCAAGAAACGTTATTTGTACCTCTGTATACCTTTTTTTCTGAGAGTGTAGGCTATTTATTAAGAAATGTATAAGACATGGGACTGTTTGTTAGAACATTTCTGCAGTTTAAATGTGTCATGTGTCAACTTGTATGACTTTTCAGAGCAAAGACAAAAAAAAAACATAATATCTGATGTAAGAAGTAAGAAATCTTTCACATTTCAAGCCAGTTAAATTCCTCTGTGTGGCCACCTTGTCCGAGATCATTAAATGAATTGAGAGCAGCAGTACAAAACCCTGTATTTTGAACTGTAATGGGTAAACATGTCATGTGTGTTAAATGTTTAAACAAATCTCTGGCTTCTTATTTTGGCTGTGGTTGATGCGGGTTTGACATTATGAGGAGAGGCAGCGTGAAGGCACACTACAAAGAGTGAATGCGTAACCTTAGAAGGCAGCAGAAGCACCGTGGAGATGGTCTGTTATATTACTGGATTGTGGTTGCGAAGGGATTATGCCCCGGGTAAACCTGGGTATCAACACACTGAATCTAAAGTGCATCCATAATTCATGTAAATTTACATCTGAGGAGAAAATCAAGTGTGATGGATCTCCATGCCATCTAGGTGCATCAGAAGACTCTCTTCAGCTTAAGCCAAGCATCATACAACAAATCTAACTCCTTTAGGTAGATACTTCATTGAAATTAAATGACACACAAGCAATGTCAATGCTGACCCAGAATGAGTGTATAGTGTGTGCTGGTATTTTGCCTTGTAAATGCTTCTGCTTGGTTTAAACAAACCCATGATGACTCTAGCAGCCATAAAAGTCACTCAAAGGTGGGATTGAGGCTGACATATAGCATGTCATAGACTCTTATTTACCCAAACCACATTTGATTCTCTTGGAAATATTGCTGCTGAAAAGTCAAGGCCATTTTCTGAATAAACATCGCCAGACCCAAACACTAATCATCTCTGGTCAGTTTGATGTCAAACAGACATGGGCCCCGAGTAAAGAGCAGAGAAGAGAAATGGGAAAAGTCATTTTATTTCACGGTCAAAGGCGACAAGGAATTTGAGGACAGTTGGCTGACTGCTGTGAAATTCTAAGAAACAGCTTTTCTGAACAAATTTCCCTTTCGTCCTATGAAAACAACAAGTTCGCTGACACTCTAAGTCAATACTTACATAAGCGTGATTTTATGTTTATATCTATATACTTATTTCTATTTGTGTATGTGCACATAAGGAAAGAAGAGTGTTGAAAACCTTTACCCTTTCAACAGGTAGATGTAGAGAATTTGTGTAGAACTATAAACTCACTGGCCACTTTATTGGGTACATCTGTTTAGCTGCTTATTAAGGCTCCTGTTGTCTTAGAATTCTGAATACATCGTTCTCCCTTCAGGTCAAAAATGACCCACATTCACTAAACCTCTAAAATAAAGCAGCTAAATTTAATTTAAATCGTCAAACCTCAAAAACAGACAGCCATTGTACCCTAAATGTGTACAGCTTTCATGAAAATATGTTTTTTCTAATGTTGGGGTCAATTTAGAAAAGTCACCAAACTTCAAGATTGTTTACAGTTTTTTTTTCTGCTTCTGAAATAGCATCCGGGTCATTTTTGACCCTTAAGGTTAATGCAAACAGGAGGGTTAATGCAAAAATCTAATAAGCTTAAGCTGAGCAGAAAAGTAATTTAAATCACTTTAATAATGGAACGGTTGTTGGTGCCAGACTGAGTATTTCAGAAACTGCAATTCTCACAAAACCATCTCTAAGGTTTACAGAGAGTGGCCTGAGAAAACACATTGCAAATGCCAGAGGTCAGAGGAGAACATGAACTCAAATAACACTTATTTGAAACTGGTACAACCACTCACCAGTGTGCTCATCATGTGATGACTTCCAGCAAGACAACACAACATGTCACTACCCAGCGGGCAGCTTTATGTCAAAACAACATCAACAACATGACAAAAAAAATGCAAACTGACTTGATGTTAATTGACTAACTTGATGTCAAAATGACATCAAATTGACATGTAACATTTTGATCAATGAAATCCAGTAAAAATCCAAAAACCACAAAAAAGTCCAGTAATTGACCTGTTTTTGTGGCCAGTGTTAGATTTTATTTCAAGTGAGTTTATATGAATTTTAGGGATACAAAATACAGTGTAAATTTGTAATTGAAGCTTTTAGATAAATAAAACCTTTGTTATATTATAATAATTTGTGTAATTTCTCCAATATTTGGTGGTTAAAAAGTCATCAATGTGTGGATGTCAAATAGAACTCAAGGTTTTGACAAAAATCGATTCTCACCTTATTACTTATTTTTTATGTCAATGTTTTGACATCAATGTGCCTGCTAGGTAAGCTCAAATAATTTCAAATTAGTTTCTTGAACATGAGTTCACCATCCTGAAATGGCATCGACAGTCACCAGAACTCAATCCAGTTGAGCAGCTTTGGAATGTGATGCAGTGGGAGATTTGCACCAAGACAAATCTGCAGCAAATCTGTGAGTCTATAATTTCAATATGACCCAAAATAGCTAAGAGATGTTTACGCCATTCAACTATGTATTATGAAGGTGTTCAGCACTGTCAGTGGTCAGCACTGTCCCCTCACAGCAAGAAGGTCACTGATTTGAGTCCTGGCTGGGTCAGTTGGCATTTCTGTGTGGAGTTTGCTTGTTCTCCCTGTGTTCGCGTGGGTTTCCTCTAGGTGCTCCGGTTTTCCACACAGTCCGAAGACATGCGCTATAAGTTAATTGGATAAACTAAATTGGCCATTGTATATGATTGTGTGTGAATGTGAGAGTGTATGGGTGTTCCTCAGTACTGGGTTGAGGCTGGAAGTTCATCTGCTGCGTATGCTGAACAGTTGGCGGTTGATTCCTCTGTGGCAACTCCTGATAAATGAGGGACTAAGCCGAAGGAAAATGAATGAATGAATGACGAAATGAGGTCAAACAATCCAAAATCTTACAATTTTCCTCATTTAGATTTGGAAGAACAATAAAACGCTTTCCATTGTTCAACTCAAAGGTCAGTAAAACACTTTATATTGTCCAGAATCCACCAGCCTGTTGGAGTTATGTGAATGGGAATCATATTAGAAAGGGAATTGCTTCAGATTCTGTAAATATTTTCATAGCACAGCCACTAGTTCTTCCGTGACCAATTCAATTCTGAGCTGTAACTTATTTAGGTTATATTTTCTTTGTAACCCAATTACACAGTTAACATTAATGTCTTGCCATTTAATGAGATTATATAACTGAACCATAATGTTGTGATTCTTTTCAACCTGTTCTTCCTCAGCCAGACAGTCAGAGCCAGCGATCTGAAACTGACCACAGATGTGTTCCTTCAGAAACTTTTAAAGCATTGATTTATAATTCACAATGTACAGACATTACGAACATTACGAACTCAATCAACATCCAGCAGAGTATTTCTTTCCTCAAGCGCTTATGTGAACTGATCTTTTCCCTCTAACCACTAACTGAAAGGGTGGAAACTGAATGTCTCCAGGGAGAGTGAAATGATTATAGTAGCATGCCCTCTTTTAATCTGTACTGAGTAACTTCCTCTGGAGAGATGGTACTGGGTAGTGAACAAAGAACAGAAGCCTGGGTCATAAATGGCCAGCACTGTTGTCCATATCTACATTAAAGGGCATAAAGATAACAAGTGGAGTCAGAGGTTCCTGGGTTACTCTCTGATGTGAGCTCTTTTTCGTTGTTGTTGTTGTTGTTGTTGTTGAGTAAATAGGAATTTAAAGAAACTAATTCAGTAAATTCTTTAGTGATCAAAACATTACTGAATCATTTTAGATACAGTTGAAACCAGAAGTTTACATACACTGTATAAAAAGGCACAAAACCATTTTCAACCAAAAGTCAGATGTTAATGTGACTAAACTTTTTCTCTTTTAGGTAATTTAGGATTATCACATTTGTTTCTGTTATGCTTAATAGCAGAATAATGAGAGAGATATTTTTTGAGGAATTAGTATAACTTCTTGAAAGTCAAGTTTACATACAATAAGATTATTATGCCTCTGAAAAGCTCAGATGATGGTGTCAAGGTTTTGGAAGTTTCCGATTAGCTAATTGACAACATGTGAGTTAATTGGAGGAACAACTGTAGAATAGTATTTAAGGAAAACCTCAAACACACTGCTTCATTATGTGACAACATGGGAAAACCAACAAACCAGAATCAACAAAAAAGCCAGATTACAATTTGCTAAATTACACTGGGAAAAAGACAAATTTTGGGAGACATGTCCTGTGGTCTGATGGAACTGAGATTGAACTGTTTGGCCATAATGACCAGTGTTACATTTGGAGGACAAAGGGGAAAGCTTACAAGTCTAGGAACACCATCCCAACTGTGAAGTATGGGGGGGCAGCATCATGTTGTAGGGCTGTTTTGCTGCAGGAGGGACTGGTCCACTTCACAGCATAGATGGCATCATGAAGAAAGAACATTATGTAGAAATACTGAAGCGACAGACATCAGCCAGGAAATTAAAACTTGGCCACAAATGGGTCTTCCAAACAGACCATGACCCTAAGCATACTGCCAAATTAGTTAAAATGTGCTTTAAGGACAACAGAGTGAATGTTTTGGAGTGGCCATCACAAAGCCCTGAACTCAATCCTATGGAACATTTGTGGACAGAGTTGGAAAAAGCTTGTGTGAGCAAAACAGCCTACAAATCTGACTCAGTTACACCAATTCTGTCAGGACGAATGGGCCAAATTTCCTGCAAACTATTGTGAGAAGCTTGTGGAAGGATACCCAAAACATTTGACCAAAGTTATACAGTTTAAAAGCAAATCTAAAAAAATACCAAGGAAATATATGTAAACTTTTGACTGTCTAGAAATGAATCAAAAATTCTCTAAAAAACAATTCTCTCATTATTCTGGCATTTAGCAAATGTAAATGATTTAGGTAATCCTAAGGGACCTAAAATAGTAAACGTTTAGTATGATTTACCATCAGACATTTTTTTTTTTAATGGTTATGTTCCTTTTTTTAGTGTATGTAAACTTCTGGTTTCAACTGTATATACATATAGCTATTATTTAATCATAATTCAGAATTTGATCCTTAACCAAAACCAAATCTCCCATTGCATACCTGAGGACCATCAGCAAACCAGATGCACTACCGTGATGCAAAGAGAGACTAGAGGTTCATGACAGCTTGTCTGACGTTTTTTGAGATGGAAGAGCTTGTTTGTTTTGGCTAGACTTAAAACAGAGTTGGTCTGGCAGCACTAGAGCTTTGTGAAACTGAGATTGTGGGTCGAGAGATATTTTTGCTCTAGATTAAAAACTAGGACAAAAACTCATATTGTGGATTCTTTTTTTTTGAAAGAGAAGATAATTAGTAGTCACACCTCATGAACAGACTCACTATTAATGAGCAAGCCATGCAACAGAGTTGGTCACACTTACAAGGTTTTTTTTAAACTAAGGGACGTTTAGTCATCTCAAAAAATAGATTTTTTGATTTTTGAGAGTGTTTTGACAGTCTGTTGTTGGTGGTTGAGCTTCAGAAAATCAGTAATGAGGTGCTTACAGTTACATATTTGAAAAACAAAAAGGAGGGAAACCCTAAACCTAACAAACACCAATAACCATTTGAACATAAGGAATTTATTCTTAACGATTTGGTTTCTAAAATAGAATTGTCAATACCTGTAATAAATGAATAAATAAAACTTTAAGGAGTCATCTTTTTTAAAGTGTTTCATTCACTGAGAAAGAAGGGAAATTGAGCTAATCTAAAATGCTTTCCAATAACTCAAGGTCATGAGTTCAATTCCCAGGGAAATTAAGAACTGATTGCCAAACAAGTCATAAATTGGGAAATAACTATTGTACTGTATGTGCCAAATGTGTCCACCTTCACAGGTTCCAGCAACAGAAGACAACAGAAGAAACAATCACACTTTACAGTAAGGTTTCATTAGTTAATGTTTACGAATTGAACTAATTATGGACAAAACTTGTACATCATTTATTAATCAGGTCAACATTTACTAATGCATTATTAACATCTAAAATTATACTTGTCAACATTAGTTAATTTAATGTAATGTAATGTGTAATGTAATGTGAATTTATATAGCGCATTTATTGTGTATGGCCATACACCCAAAGCGCTTCACAATCATGAGGGGAGTCTCTCCACATCACCACCAGTGTGTAGCATCCACTTGGATGATCCGACGGCAGCCACAGGACAACGGTGCCAGTGCGCTCACCACACACCAGCTATTGGTGGAGTGAAGAGACCATGATAGAGCCAATTCAGTAGATGGGAATTATTAGGAGGCCATGATGGGTAAGTGCCGATTGAGGGACTTTGGCCAGGACACCGGGGTTACACCCCTACTCTTTTACGAGAAGTGCCATGGGATTTTTAATGACCACAGAGAGTCAGGACCTCGGTTTAACGTCTCATCCAAAAGACGGCGTTCACTGACAGTGTAATGTCCCCTTCCCTTTTACTGGGGCATTAGGACTCATGCAGACCACAGGTTGAGCGCCCCCTGCTGGCCACTCTAACACCACTTCCAACAGCAACCTAGTTTTTCCCATGTGGTCTCCCATCCAGGTACTGACCAGGCTCAGCCCTGCTTAGCTTCAGTGAGTAACCGGTCTTGGGCTGCAGGGTGATATGGCTGTGGCACCAAGAGTTAGCGAACTAACAATGAACATAGTATTTTTATTAACTACGTTAACTAGCATGAACAAATACTGTAATAAATGTATTGTCCATTTATGTATATGAATTTACTGATATTAATTCATACAACCTTTTTGTAAAGTGTTACCGAAGAAACAAACTCGCAAAAGTTTAAAACCACATAAGAGAGAATAAATAATGAGGTGATTTTTAATTTGTGGGTGAACTATCCCTTTAAATTATTTAAGATTTGTCTTTCTTCAGTGGGACATTACAGAAGCTTTTTAGCTGTAAGCGTGGTCCATGGTTATCCATAAAATGCAATGTTCACCATCCCTTTTGATAAAAATAAAACCCATGGATAATGTCAAGGGTGACACGGTGGCTCAGTGGTTAGCACTGTCACCTCACAGCAAGAAGGTCACTGGTTTGAGTCCCAGCTGGGTTAGTTAGCATTTCTGTGTGGAGTTTGCTTGTTCTCCCCGTGTTCACATGGGCTTCCTCCGGGTTGTCCGGTTTCCTCCACAGTCCAATGACATGCGCTATAGGTGAATTAAATAAACTAAATTGGCCTTAGTGTATGTGTGTGAATGAAAGAGTGTATGGGTGTTTCCCAGTACTGGGTTGCAGCTGGAAGGGCATCCGCTGTTTAAAACATATGCTGGATAAGTTGGCGGTTCATTCCGCTGTGGTGACCCCTGATAAATAAAGGGACTAAGCCAAAGGAAAATAAATTAATGAATGAATGGATACTGACAATACATTAATTTTGCCTTCACAATACCTCAGCCTGTGCAGAACCTGAATATTATTTACAATGGTATTACCTTTTATTCAAAGCCTTTCATGACGTTAATAACAGTATAGTGCAAGGTTTATGATTTTTTTTTTCATTGTATTAAGGAATATTGATCTTTGCTTTGACAACTGTTAATGTTGAAATGTTTAACCAAGTGACTTTTATTGATAATTTTTGTAGTCTGTTTTAAAGATATTTTCTTAGACATGTAAATTACTCATCAGTAATTTGATCTTTTCTTTTCTTTGTACTGATTTATGTATGGGCTGCACGGTGGAGCAGTGGGTAGCATGATGGCCTCACAGCAAGAAGGTCACTGGTTCAAGTCATGTTCGCGTGGGTTTCCTCCAGGTGCTCCGCTTTCCCCCACAAGTCCAAACACAAATAGCACTGGTGAATTGGGTAAGCTAAATTGTTCGTATAGTGTATGTGTGTGAAAGAGTGTGTATGGATGTTTCCCAGTGACGGGTTGCGGCTGGAAGGGCATCCGCTGCATAAAATATATGCTGGATAAATTGGCGGTTCATTCTGCAGTGGCGAACCCAGATTAATAAAGGGACTAAGCCGAAAAGAAAATGAATGAATGAATGAGTAAAATAAACATTAATTAAAAAAAACTAATAAATTCTTAACTATATAGCTTAACTATTCTTAACTATTTTTTAGGCTATAGTGTGACATGAACAAGTGCATTTTCCTGAGAATAAAAATGCAAACATTCTAATCTTTCATCTGTTGGCAAGCTTAGCTTATCGTTTCAACCACAATAAGGGCTTCTGGGTAAACAAAAAGTATCGTAAATTTACAGCAATTTTTTATAAACAGCGCAATTAGACCGTTTCCCCTCACCGGTCTTTGTTTAGACTTTAATATGCTGTGGCAGAAATCATAAACATAGATTTTTTTGGACTAAAAAAAAAATAGCTCTTCTTTGTCACTAGACAAACTCCAGATGCAGAAGATGCTACAGGCTAAAAGGTAAATGCCTCTCAAACCGAAAGCACGCCACTGGTTAATCAAAACATGCCTCATGACAGATATTCCATTACGCTGTGTCTTATGATTTCATGTGTGTATCTCTGGATAATATTTCAGCAGGAGACATTACTCACCTTTATCAGACAGCAATGTATAGCTAGTGTGAAGCACCACAGGCGTCGAATGAAATAAAGCATTTTTATGTTGTCAGCAGCACAGACTCTTTTTAAACAAACACTTTCTTCGTGTCTGTATCAAAATGCTTCTCTGTTATTAAGATGATTGATTTTTTTTGGTATGTTAGAAGACAGAATTGTTTAGTAAAAAAACGTACAATAATTATTTCCTATACAGAAAATGTATCTAAAATGACTACAACACTGTGATAACAATGAAACAACGAGTAGATAAAGATCATGTTTCCAGATAATACAGATACGTTGTTTTAGGAAAATTACAAAGGTGAATTATTCATTCATTCATTTTCCTTCGGTTTCGTGTGTTATTTATCAGGGGATGCCACAGCGGAAAGAACCGCCAACTGTTCCAGGATATGTTTTACGCAGTAGATGCCCCTCCAGCCGCAACCCAGTACTGGGAAACACCCATACACTATCATTCATACACACAATCATACACTATGGCCAATTTTGTTTACCCAATTCACCTATAGACGAATTACCAACCTGCGTCACACGGGTCCCCGGTTGCAAAAAGAGACCAGTGGCAATAGTAAACATGTCGTGTTGTGCGGTAGGATGCCAAATTCGTAGGATGCCAAATGCTTTTACCATACACCACACCGCTTTTAATGCCAACCTCAAACGTATTTGACAAAAAGGGAGCTGAATGAAGTGACAACCTAATTAGAAATGCTCGACTCTGCAGTTCTCATGTTATATCAGATAACTTCACGCTGAATCATACACATTACTCGTTTTTGATTGCAGCAATGGTTTCAGCAAAAACAGTCACATGTGGTTAATTAAACTGCCGACACTGAATGCTAAGAATGAAATGTGAAAGTGTAAGTTATTTTGGTAAAGATGGTTTTATTTTCACACATTCATTCAGTGATAGCTTGTGACACACTCCCTATATTGTTTACCACGGCACTTTGAATATTCGGTCTGAAATAACCTGCAAGTGTGACTTGAAAACAACATTAACACTGTTTATTTGACTGTGAACAATGTTGTATTTTGATAGTCATTGGCTGCTAATATGATTTCGCTATTTAGAGTTTGCAAATATTACTTTTATGAAATTATATTATTAAGGAGAAAATCAGAATGTGCGAATATAAACCAACTTTACCTCTATGTGTAAGTTCACATACCCTGCCGTACAGGTGTATTTCGCTGTACCCAGGCCTTGTATAACGTTAGCTCCATCTTTTTTTTCCTTGTCTTTGGCTAGGCAGAACCTCGGTTTTTAGCACTACATAGTTTTCTGGTAATCTTGGAGCATTATTTTTTGCACATGACCACACAGAACATAATTGTTGGCATCCAAAGACTTGTAGGCCTTTAACTTCTGTCTTGTAAAATCACTTGGAGCTTTAATGAGATTGTATATTTGGGGCTGGATGCTTGGTCATTTCGTCTTATCCAATATCCATTGGGAGGGTGCTATCGCAAATGGACCTGTCAAATGAACGCCGATCACTTTAACGTTAATTCTGCAGAACCACTGTGCTTATCACTGGGTAGCAAGCTGTTATAATACTCTAAAAGCATTATGTAAATAATATATATAATATGTAATCAATATAACTTATTTCTGAGACAAAAACAAACTCTGTACTGCATAGGATGTCATTGCCTTGCTGTAAATGCTAGCGCTCCCGGTTTTTTTCTGCCTCCTCGCTACGCGCGCATCCTGATTGTTTACAAACATGGTAATTCGTCTATAGCACATGTTTTTGGACTGTGGGTGAAATCAGAGCACCCGGAGGAAACCCACAGCAACACAGGGAGAACATGCAAACTCCACACAGAAATATCAACTGGCGAGCCGGGCCTCAAACCAGCAACCTTCTTGCTGTGAGGCGACAGTGCTGACCACTTATAATAATTATTTAATAATATTGTATATTGGCGACACAGTGGCTCCGTGGAGTTTGCATGTTCTCCCTTGCATGTTGGTGTGGGTTTCCACAGAATGCTCTGGTTTCCCCCACAATCCAAAGACATGCAGTAAAGGTGAATTGAATAAACTAAATTGACCGTAGTGTGTGTGTGTGTGTGTGTGTGTGTGTGTGTGTGTGTGTGTGTGTGTGTGTGTGTGTGTGTGTGTGTGTGTGTGTGTGCGCGCGCGTGCGTGCGTGCGTGCGTGCGTGTGTATGGGTGGGTTGTTTCCCAGTACTGGGTTGTGGCTGGAACGGCATCCGCTGCGTAAAACATGCTGGAATAGTTGGGGGTTCATTCCGCTGTGGTGACTCCTGATAAATAAGGGGCTAAGCAGAAGAAAAATGAATAAATGAATACAATTATGACCTAGGACAACGAAATCTTTGCATGGCATTATTTTTGACAATATATATGGTTCAAAACTATTTATCAGAATATCATCAAGTCATTAGAATATTAGGTATATTTTGTACAAATTTAAATGTGATTATCAGTATTTTTATTTTTTATTTATTTATTTTGAACCTTCAGATTTCTGATTAGATATCCATGACATCTCAGTCTCTTATTTATTCAGCTTTCAGATTATGTATAAATCTTAATTTACAAAATATTACACTCATGACTGGTTTTGTGGTCCACAATAAATAATAATAAAGACGTAATACTTAAGAACTTAAAATATCATGTTTAATATACTTATACATGCATCTCAATCATCACAAATACTGCAGAAGACCTATTGGAACCCGCATGGACTCAAGATTATCACGCAATCAGTGAAGTTTGGTGGAGAAATAAAATCATGGTTTGGGGTTACATTCAGTATGGGGACGTGCGAGAGATCTGCAGAGTGGATGGCAACACAGCAACAACAGCCTGAGGTATCAAGACATTTGTGCTGCCCATTACATTACCAACCACAGGAGAGGGCAAATTCTTCAGCAGGATAGCGCTCCTTCTCATACTTCAGCCTCCACATCAAAGTTTGGCCAGACCAGTCACCAGACATGAACATTATTGAGAATGTCTGGGGTAAGATGAAGGAGGAGGCATTGAAGATGAATCCAAAGAATCTTGATGAACTCTAGGAGTCCTGCAAGAACACTTTCTTTGCCATTCCAGATGCCTTTATTAATAAGTGATTTGAGTCATTGCAGATGTGTATGGATGCAGTCCTCCAAGCTCATGGGAGTCATACACAATATTAATTCTTTTTCCACTGCACCATGACTTTACATTCTATAATGTACATTATTTTGGTTAAGTGACAAGACTTTTGTCTGAGCAAAGACCTTGCTGTTCTATTTAAACAATTAAAAATCAAGGCATGATCATATTTTATTTTGGTAAATTAAGCATAATCTAGAGGCCTTCACCTCTCATATAAGCCACTTCTGATACCAAATATTAGAACTAGAAGTCAAGTTTTTATTTGTTGTTCCTAAAACTTGGATAGACGACAACACTTTTGTCAGGTAGTGTAAATTAGAATCGCTGTTAATCCATAATGCATCACACTGTAATGCTCAATGTAGAAATAGGCACTCATGAGCCAGGTGTGTGTGTGTGTGTGTGTGTGTGTGTGGCGTTCCATCTCTCTAATGTGTTTATCCTCTGTTAAGTTACTACTTAAAGCCTCCACTTGTTTAGCTCTCGGCTCGCTGCAGCCACAGTTTTCACAGCACATAAATCAGATGGCAGCATTATCTGCTGGCAGCGGCTGATGGAGGGAGAGCCAGAAAGCGGCTCCTGAAACCAGCAGTGTTTATGAGGACCCTCTGCTACATGTAATTCACAATACAGCTCAAGACAAGCAAAGAATATGGTGAATTTTTTGATCCTCAAAACTGGAATATGGATGGACGAACCCGTTGAACTTTGCTGTTCTGCTTTGTTGGCCCTCTTGTGGGCCTCTTCATACTGTGTGTCTGCTTTAAGAAGATCAGCCAGAAGCTCCTCCACTGGTTTCATAGCGAGAGACAGGAAAACATCTATCTGTAATCCTGAGAGCCAGGAGCAAGAGAGCCATCTGAGAAACCGAGGAAACCCATATTATAAAAACCTGCCTTTATAAGTCAAGCCAATTTAGTATAGGTTTACCAGGATTTATAGCTTAGCTTGGGATTGTTCGTTTTGTGGAGTTACTTTTCCGTAATGTAATTACAGTTTTTGCTGCTTGTTCTATTTACACAATTCTTTACAATTTCTTCACAATTTCATTACACAGAGTACTTACAATCAGAATCAGAAAGAGCTTTATTGCCAGGTATGTTCACACATACGAGGAATTTGTTTTCGTGACAGAGCTTCTACAGTGCAACAGAATTACAGACAGGACTAAAAAACAGATAATAAATATATTTTAAAAAGTAGTGAATGCAAATATACAAATTGACAAGTGTATGTACAGCTATATTACGATATACAACATAACATAACATACTTGTACAAATTAGCAGAAGTTAAAAGAATTTTCTAAATATTTTTTTGGATGATCATGAGCTATAGTCAATGGATTTTATTTGAATTCCATTTGTTTCTCTGGGGTTCATTTGCTCATTAACTTCATTACATTTTAGTTCATCAAAAAGCACTAAGTGGGGTCGTACCATAAAAATGTTTTTTTCAAACATTTTTCACATTTACCTATAAATCAGATACAATATAGCTTTATGGTGGTATATAGACCCAACACATAACATTCCATTAATATTAGATTTTTAGGAAGCAAAAAAATATTTTAGGGGAATTTTCTTTTCAGGTTTTATTTAACGATTTACTCTTGGCTGCTGACCAGGGGTGCGTCTCACTGTTAGTTCTACTCGATCTTAGCGCCGCATTTGACACCATTGACCACAATATTCTCATAGACCGCTTAAATTCTACAGGTGTCCAAGGTCAGGCCCTTCAATGGTTTAGGTCATACTTAGCTGATCGTTACCAGTTTGTGAATATTAATGGACAGCTTTCACAAGTCAGGCCAGTAAAGTACGGGGTCCCTCAAGGATCAGTTTTAGGCCCTTTGCTGTTTACAATATACATGCTTCCCCTGGGAGACATTATTAGAAAACACGGGATCAGCTTTCACTGCTATGCAGACGATACTCAATTATACATTTCAACTAAACCTGATGAGATGTCCGAACTGTCTAAGCTAACTGAGTGTATTAAAGATGTTAAAGACTGGATGACCAACAATTTTCTTCTCTTAAACTCAGACAAAACAGAATTATTACTTATCGGGCCTAAATCCTGTACACAGCAGTTCTCACAACTCGACCTGCAATTAGAGGGATACAAAGTTAGCGTTAGCTCTACTATAAAAGATCTAGGTGTGATATTAGACAGCAATTTAACATTCGAAAATCATATATCCCATGTCACAAAAACTGCCTTCTTTCATCTAAGAAATATCGCTAAATTGCGAAGTATGCTATCCATATCAGATGCAGAAAAGCTAGTTCATGCTTTCATGACTTCTAGGCTAGACTACTGTAATGCTCTGTTTGCTGGCTGCCCAGCATCCTCTATTAACAAACTTCAGCTAGTGCAAAATGCAGCTGCCAGAGTTCTTACCAGATCTAGAAAATATGATCATATCACCTCAATTTTATCCTCCTTACACTGGCTGCCTGTTAAGTTTCGTATTGAATTTAAAATATTACTCCTTACCTATAAAGCTTTAAATAATCTAGCTCCTGTTTATCTAACCAACCTCCTGTCTCGCTACAACCCAACCCGCTCTTTAAGATCTCAAAACTCAGGGCTTCTAGTAGTACCTAGAATATCAAAGTCGAGTAAAGGAGGTCGAGCCTTCTCATTTATGGCCCCTAAACTCTGGAATAGCCTTCCTGATAATGTCCGAGGCTCAGACACACTCTCGCTCTTCAAAACTAGATTAAAGACCTATCTTTTTAGCAAAGCGTACACTCAGTGTAGCACATAACGTTATGACGCATGATGTGCCCCACACATGATTTTGCTTCTTGTTTATATACACTATGAACAGCAGCTATGCTAATTATTCTCCTTATTCTGTATTTCCACCTGGGGGTTCTCATCCCGAGGCCCTCAGATTATGCAGTGCCACTGATGCGATCCAAGACCAGTGACGAGATGATCCTAAGGTTTTCTGGACCAGGCCGTATCCTGAGCAGCTGCTGTGGTGGTCATCGTGGAGTGAGAGCCTGAGACTGTCCCCTGTGACGCTCCAAGGAGAGACGAGTCTTCGCTGAGGTCCAGCTTCATGCGCCTAGACTGCAGCTCTGCACAAGACGTTTGGCCACAGGAGAAATGGTCGTGCCCAACCGAGCCTGGTTTCTCTCGAGGTTTTTTAAATCTTCACTTTCGCCAATTGGTGAAGTTTTTTACTCGCCGCTGTCGCCACTGGCTTGCATGGTTCGGGATCTGTAGAGCTGCGCATCGATGGATTTGCTCTTCAGTGTTTGGACTCTCAGTAGTGATTATTAACCCACACTGAACTGAGCTAAACTGAACTGAACTTAATCGCTGAAAACTGAACTGACACTGTTTCAATTCACTATAATCTTCCATGTGAAGCTGCTTTGACACAATCTACATTGTATAAGCGCTATACAAATACAGATGAATTGAATTGAATTGAATTTTGCAACCACAAAAGACATTCTAAGAATGCTGCCGGTGGTCAAAATAAAATAAACAAAAATAAAAGCACATAATAATAATAATAATAATAATAATAATAATAATAATAATAATAATAATAATGATGTATTACATTTATATTGCATTTTTCTGGACATTCAAATTGCTTTACAGATTTTGGGGAATCCTCAACCACCACCAGTGCAGTTTTTTCTTTCTCTTTTGGTGAATATTTTTTACAACATTCCCTGAATGTTGCAGCATT
Organism: Danio kyathit; assembly: GCA_903798195.1. NCBI lineage: Eukaryota > Metazoa > Chordata > Actinopteri > Cypriniformes > Danionidae > Danio > Danio kyathit. The sequence goes on from LR812534.1 coordinate 43,807,519, forward strand.
ATTTAGTAACATTTCTTCATGTTTTTTTAGTCAATTATTTTTGCAACCATAAAATAACATTCCCAGAACACTGCAAGATGGTTATTTTAAAAACCACCTAAATAAAACTTAGACAAAATATACACACATTGTTTTTTTTTGCAACCAAAATTAACATTCCCAGAATATTACATGCTGTTTTTTTATCAATCAATCCAAAAAATAATAATAATAATAGCCTAATTAATTATATTTTTAAAGTATATACTACAACTAACTTATTTTCAATGTTCTCTATACAGTTGTTACTTTATACCAGGTGTTTTAGTACATATCTTAGCAAACACAATCACCTACATTACTGTAGTTTTTGGTCCCCTTTTGGTTGTTTTTTAAAGTCCAAAAAAAAAAACGTTAAAGGGTAATGTTGTTTTTAGGTTTTATAAATCACAAACTAACATTCCCACATATCCCAGCACCCTTCGCTAAGCCCCGCCCTCCTAAGTTACTGTTGCTACGCCTGTCAAGCTTTCGAGCCTGGCACGTCTATTACAATGTGTATGCGCTGGTGTCAGACATTCCCAGGGATATAATTAGTCATTTTTGGGAAACAGGTGAGATATCCGAGAAAGCCAGACAAAAAAGGACTGCAGTATGCATTACAGGGGTATATTCACGACATAATACGCAATCGATTAGAAAATAATACAATCAAAATTGAAGCTAGGCTAGCCTCATACGCCTCATACGCTGACCATTCAACAGCTTAGTTCATGCACAGCAGGAGAGGTGAAATTTAAAAACAATCTAACAATAACAAATTAAACCGCGATTTCTCTATTTAGCCAAAAAGCCTGATAGATTAATTGTTGTGCAATGAAATACAGCGTTACTAACTCACGAGGAAACACACATGGACAGTGCTTCTACATAATTCATTCACAGAAAGAGCAGCCAGAAAGGGGAAATTGATGGATTTGTACCAAATATTAGCATCATTGACTCATAGCAATGTACAGTAAAGTTACCTATAACTGTCAGTATGTTTGTGTGCTCTTTATAAATTACTGAAAAACAGCTGCGGGTAACGTTAAAGTATATTGATCGCAAGTGCTCAGTTTGTGATCACATCTCGGTTTTGTTCTGTTGATTTGTAATTTCAAATATTCGTAGCTTGAAACAGATGGAAAATGACTGCTATTAGTATGACTGCTATGGCGAAGGTTTAAACGGAGCAGTGCTCATAATATTGAGCAGAAAAGAAAGAAAAAGACAGCTTTGAAACATAACCTGCTTTGTATTTTTGTAGGAAACACAGTTTAGATCTTTTTAGGGTAACGTAAGAGGTGTGTGAGTTATTGCCATCTATCACTGAATGTGTCAGGAATATCAAAACAAAACCAACTTAACTCTACTCCTTTAGCACCCCTCACAGAGCTTGATCCACGCTGGCATTTTTCCTCTTGGGTTTTTAGGTTTTGAAAAGGGAAAAAATTCCACCACCCCGCCCAAACTTTTAGGATACCGGGTATCAGATTTGCACAATCCATATGCACAACCCTTTGGCTTGTTTCCCTTGCTCGAAAGCTTGACAGAGCCCCTGCTCGTAGCTACGGTTGCTAAGCCACGATTGGTGCGTGGCAGTTTTTGGGTGTGGCTTAGCGAAGGGTCAATACAGAAGACTCAATGTAATCTCACTCCAATCTTTTCATTTAGTGGCTAATTTGTATATTCAGTGGACCTAATTTAAATGTTTGTGTAAAATTTGTTGAAACTATTAATGGGATCGTTGAAAACCCCAAAAATGTAAATTCTGTCATTATTGACTCACTTTTCACTTGTTGCAATCCTGATTGAGTTTCTTTTTGCTATTCAAAACACGAAAAAGCTATTTTGAAAAATCTTTGTTCACCATTGACTTCTATAGTATTTGTTTTTGCTACTATGGGCATAAACGGTTAATGGTTTCTAACATTCTTCAAAATAGCTTCTTTTGTGTTCAACATAAAAAATAAATCTCATGAAGGTTTAGAACCACTTAAGGGTGCAAAAAATAGCGAGTACTTTTTCATTTTGGGCTGAATTATAAACAAAATGAAATGAATTATCCCATCATATATATGCAGTGAGTTTTACATTTTTGTAAAAATGACTTTATGCTAATTTTGTACAAATTAGCCACGGATTTGCCAAGAATTTTCACTTTCCTGTGAAATGGGGTTGAATGATGCACGGTTGTGAATTGCAGTATGGGTCCTTCATCTCTGCTGTCGACTTTTGATGTTACAAATTCAACTCTACAGTTTAACAAAGTGACTTTTATTGACATTTTAGTAGTTTGAAATAATATAATGTATAAAAAATAATATAGAGAGAATTTAGTTTCTAAAATAACAGAAAATGTTCTGGCAGTTTATTACAAGGTTTTTGTACCATAATATATAACACCAACCCAAACAATACATCACTTTATACTATTAAAAATGATAATAAAAGTCACTTTTTCCAACTTTTCAAGGTTAAAAGTTGTTGGAAGAAATCTCAAGGTTCCATAATGCAACTCAAAAACATAACAAATGGGCAAAAAAATTAATTAATAAAAGCATGAATTACAAAATACAGGAAACTACTAGTTTACGGATGTTTTTTACAGTGTTGTCTAACTGCAGTTCCACATGTTGACCAGTAACATTCGACAGTCTGATACAAATATAAAAAAATAAATAAAACAAAAATCACCCTCTGGCTTTTCCTTCAAAAGCCATTTCAATCAAACCACCAAATGCCACTGGATGTCAGAGGAAATCAACGATTCCATAAACAAAAGTTTCAGCTTCTGTAATGACTTACGATATTCAGTCGTGAGAATGCGAATAAGTGACGTATTTTATTTCACTAAACAACAAAGTATGCAAACAGTCATTTCCATTCCCACGACAGGCTCCTGAAATAAAACGTAAATAGTAAACGCAAGGTCATACTGTGTTCATTTGTCTACATGCTTTCGCAGAAAAGAGCAAGTGTTTGTGTCTCTAGTCTGTTAGGGTTTTGCCAGTAGTCAAATGTTGCCAGTAGAGTATTTAACTTGATGCAGAAATGAGCTGTTTAGCCTAAATCCTGCTTTAATTATAGCTTTATCTGCACTTCCCTTTGCTGATGAGAATAATTGATAGCATTTGTGCTTTTAAAAGGACAAACTGCAAACAATTCCTTTTTTTCCAGCTTTAATCTTGTATCATTTAGCAGTGACTCAGCTATAATTTGATGAAGCTGTAGGCCGTGAACAGCTGACTGACTGCTGAAGCAGGTTTTTATATCACACGCTTGTGCTTCACAGATGTTTACAAGACTTTGATTGCAGCCATTTTCTTGCTGCCTTGTATGTTCCAAGCACATGTGTTGACAAAAATTAACAACTGTTATTTAGTGCTACTGATTTTTACTTCTGTTTCATTCATTCATTTTCCTTCAGCTTAGTCCCTTATTTATCAGGGGTCACCACAGCGGAATGAACCGTCAACTATTCCAGGATATGTTTAACGCAGCGGATGCCCTTCCAGCCGCAACCCAGTACTGGGAAACTCTCACACACGGGCAATTTAGTTTATTCAATTCACGTATAGCGCATGTCTTTGGACTGTAGGGGAAACCAGAGCAACCGGAGGAAACCCACGAGAACATGAGGAGAACATACAAACTCCACACAGAAATGCCAACTGACCCAGCCGGGACTTGAACCAGCGACCTTCTTGCTGTGAGGTGACAGTGCTAACCACTCAGCCACCATGTCGCTACTTCTGTTTGTAATATCAGAAATGTGTACTGCTTGTCTGTTCATGTCATTTTTTGGATGTCTCTTTTTTGGATTTTAGTACACTAAACTTAATTATGTTTACTTTAAAATGTATATAACTTAGATGTTATTTCTGATATAGTTGACAAAGATCTCTCATTTTTATGTTGTTTAAATATTTAAAAAAGAAAAAAAATCAAACGGGGGCTAATAATTCTGACTTCAACTTGGATGTGCTGAAATAGATTTTTAAAACACTTTAATTTATTTTCAAATTTTTTTTGGACATTTTGCTGACCTTGTTCCGACACCTCGGATTTCGCTACCACCATCTGTTGTAAGGCTGGAAATGTTTCTTTTTATTTTAGCACGTTAAATGTTGAAATTGGGGGCAGCACGGTGGCTCTGTGGTTAGCACTGTCGCCTCATAGTAAGAAGGTCACTGGTTCGACCAGCTGGGTCTGTTGGCATTTCTGTGTGGAGTTTTCATGTTCTCCCCGTGTTTGTGTGGGATTACTCTGGGTGCTCCGGTTTCCCCACAGTCCAAAAACATGCGCTATAGGTGAATTGGATGAACTAAATTGGCCGTAGTATGTGAGTGAATGAGAGTGGTTCATTCCGCTGTGGCGACCCCTGATTAATAAAAGGACTAAGCTGAAGGAAAATGAATGAATGAATCAATAAATTAAATATATTTTCAATTTTAAAAGTAGATTTTACTGACCTTCACAGTTGCAAAATATATTTTGCATATATGTAAAATAGATATATAATTTCTTTGCTATAATAGTAAAAATAAAAATAACATTTAAATTGACAATTGAATCTTTAAATCTTAAAAATTTTAAATTTCTCTGGTTTAATTTGATGTTACAGTGAATGTTAAGAAGTAAAAAAGAACAGACTCTTCTTAAAATAATGAAATATATATATATATATATATTAATGTTTCATGTTGTGAAAAATACAATCAACAGAATGCAATTTTATATTTTGTATAACCATTAATGTTTCATGTTATTATATAAATCAATTTATATGCAAACACACTTTTAAATTATGAAATATTCTTTCATATTACATTAATTTACACATAAATGCATATGAATTAATAAAATTACAATTTATTATAAATATTTGATTGGCTTACAGGACTCCTAAGGCAGCTGATGGATACCGACAGGTTAAGCGTGCTGCAGCCCGGGCGGTTGCGGAAGCAAAAACTCGGGCCTGGGAAGAGTTCGGGGAGACCATGGAGGAAGACTATATCGGTTTTCCCCAAAGAGATTCTGGCAAACCATTCGACGCCTCAGGAGGGGAAAGCAGCTCCACATCAACACTGTTTACAGTGGAAGTGGGGAGCTGTTGACCGCGACTGGGGATGATGTCGGATGGTGGAAGGAATAGTTTGAGGATTTCCTTAACCCCATCGACATGTCTTTCATTGAGGATGCAGAGGCTGGGGATGAATGGATGCACTCACACATCACCCAGCAGTAATGTGGTCGATGTACCGGTCCGTTGTGATAAAGAAGGAGCTGACCCGAAAGGCAAAGCTCTCGATTTACCGGTCAATCTACGTTCCTACTCTCACCTATGGTCATGAGCTTTGGGTCATGACCGTAAGGACAAGATCTCGGATACAAGCGACCGAAATGAGTTTCTTTCGCAGAGTGTCAGGGCGCACCCTTATAGATAGGGTGAGGAGCTCTGTCACCCGGGAGGAGCTGGGAGTAGAGCCGCTGCTCCTCCATATCGAGAGAAGTCAGCTGAGGTGGCTCGAGCACTGGAGGGACTTTGTCTCTCGGCTGGCCTGGGAACACCTCTGGATCCCCCCGGAGGAGCTGGAGGAACTATCTGGAGAGAGAAAAGTCTGGCGTTCTCTCCTAAGAATGCTGCCCCCGCGACCCGGCCCCCGAAAAGCGGTTGAAAATAAATAAATGAATGAATATAAATATTTGATATATACAATAGAAGACAAAATTATTATCCCTCTCTTAAAATGTAACATTTTTATTTAAAAAAATAAAACAAAAGAAAAAAAACTTTAGTTTTAAAAAAAGTTTTAAAAACGAATTTGTAATAACTAATTCTTTAGTCTTTGACATGACTACAATACATAATATTAGTTATAGTCAAGAGTATTCAGCTTAATAAAGGCCTGACTAATTAGGTTAACTAGTTCTGTAGTCAATCGAAATAAATTAATTTATTAAGGGGGCTAATAATATTTTTTTATTTCACATATTTTCTTTTTCCCAGCCAAACTAATTACAAATAACATATAATACTGTGAAAATGTCTTTGCTCTGTTAAACTTGAAAAAGAAAATTACATTTTTACAGGAGAGCTAGCTATTTATTTTGTCTTCAACTGTAGTTAAAATCTTAATTCAATTCGATCATATCTTAAAAACATATATTCATAATGATTTGATTGTACTTACAAATATAGCCCTGAACCCCCTTTCAGCTTTAGAAAGAGGAAGAGCAAAGAGCTGTTATTGCCGTAAGAACCATATGAGTTATTGATCTCAGTCTGTGTCCACCTGAATGATAAAGCTAATGCAGGCCCTGAACAAATAGGCTGTATCGAGCACTTCCAGATCCAGCACAGGCTACACTCTCTCAATCCATCACTGCACTTTTACTGGCAGCGCCGAGAGCAGATTAACTGAATACCGAAAGGAATATCATGACCCGGCAACTTTACCTAATCTTGACGGAAAAATCAAACAAGCGATTTCTCTCCGCCCGACTCAAGTGAAGTGGAGCGATCAGAGCGCCATCTTTACAAATACCTCTGGCTCTGGCATCAGCTGGTAAAGCACACCTGTTTACAACTGCTTTTCTATTGCTCAATAAAACATATAATGCACGAAGAGTCCTTTATTTCAGTGCAGTGTTGCGCAATGTCTGCTATGATTTGAGGAGAGTTAATTCAACCTGGACTGTTTTTTTTTCTTCAGTGTTTATGAAACTCTGGTGTCCTCGTTTGACTTTTAGTGTAAGAAAAAAGATTCACCATTCTTGTAGATACAATCTGTTTGTTATATGATAACTGGCAAATGTAATAAAGTCCCTAAAAATCTGTATTTTTAACCCTGAGGCGTATTTATTCCTATTTTATTTCAATCATAGTTTTTCTTAAATGTATTTTATCATCTGTTATTCCAGATATTTGTTAAATATGTTGTTTTTAATTTCCACGAATCAATTATTTATATCATTTATCTTACTTTATAAATAAAACCTTTTTATTTTTTGTATTTTTGTATTTAAACAAAACACATTTGTATTTAAAGATTGTTTCACACACTGTAAAATGGGTTTAGTTGACTTTAATAAAGTGAGAAAACCCTTATTAAGTAATGAAATATGTGCACAGTTAAAAAAAATAAGTTAAGTGAACTTAACAGTTCTAATTTACAATACAATTACGTACTTTTTAAGCAAAATCAAGTTGTCACTTTTAAAGCAATGGATTTACTCATTTTTAAAAATTAATTATGGTGGCTTGAGAAAGCCAACATACTGTTATACTACATCAAGGTATTAGTCTTCTTCCGTCCTCTTCTTCTTCTTCTTCTTCTTCTTAGACTATTTTAAGAATGCATCTCCTCCTAGACCGTTCATACTACAACCATTTGCTATATCTTTTCCAACTGACCCGACTTACGTTTTTTTCGAAAACTGACCCAGAAAATTTGGAAAAGTCCCATTGACTTAACATTGGACCAAATTTTGTGAGCTCATAACTTTCCACCAGACTGTCATACAGACTTAAAGTTGGGCTCATTTAGCTCAGACTACCAATCTGCCAATCACTAATGACCTTTCAACTAACAAGCCACACCCTATCAACCACTTACAGCGCCCTAGCAACTGTCCCATAGACTTCCATTGTAAAAAAAACTGCCATTGACTTTACAATTTGACATACAAACAGCATACCAATTCATACTAGAAACATACTAATCATACTAGCAACATGCTAATTCATACTAAATTAATGCTAACAGCATGATAATTTATGCTAGAAACATGCTAGCAACATGCTAATTCATACAAGAACCGTGCTAATTTGTTAACAACAGCCTAACAACCACTTAGCAACCACCTAGCAACACCTTAGCAAAAACCTAGAACACCTTAGCAATCACCTAGCAACGCTTTAGCAAGCACTCAGAACACCCTATCAACACCTTAGCAACTACCTAGAATACCTTAGCAACTGCCGAGCAACACCTAGGCAACCACTTACAAACACCTTAGCAATGACCTAGAACACCTTAGCAACCACCTAGCAACACCTTAGCAACGACCTAGAACACCTTAGCAACCGCCTAGCAACACCTTAGCAACTACCTACAAACACCTTAGCAATGACCTAGAACACTTTAGCAACCGCCTAGCAACACCTTAGCAACCACTCAGAACACCTTAGCAGCCACCTCGCAACACCTTATCAACCACCTACAAACACCTTAGCAATGACCTAGAACACCTTAGCAACCACCTAGCAACACCTTAGCAAACACCTAAAAATGCTTTAGCAACCACCTAGCCACCACTCAAAACACCTTAGCAACAGCATGGCAATGCCTTAGCAACCACTCAGAACACCCTAACAACCGCCTAGCAATGCCCTAGCAACCATTCAGAAAACCCTAGCAACCACTTAGCAACACCTTAGCAAACACTCAGAACCTCCTATTAACCGCCTAGTGAGAAACATGCCAATACATGCTAGAAACATGCTAACTTACATATACTTATCTCTCTATGCCAACTGTTTCATACTTCTTAAAATCTACTTTAATTATTTCAACGTTAAAACTACTTCAAACTTTCAGACTGGAATTTCTCGAGCCACCATGAAGTTTGTCTACGAACTTTACTTTTGTAGTTGCTTTTTTGCAGAGAGCTAGCCGGCAGCAAGCTCTCTGCAACTCTCACATGGTCGCCCACTGACACTAAGCAGGGCTGCGCCCGGTCAGTACCTGGATGGGAGACCACATGGGAAAGCTAGGTTGCTGCCGGAAGTGGTGTTAGTGAGGCCAGCAGGGGGTGCTCAACCTGCGGTTTGTGTGGGTCCTAATGCCCCAGTATAGTGACAGGGACTCTGTACTGCTCAGTGAGCGCCATCTTTGGGATGAGACGTTAAACCGAGGTCCTGACTCTCTGTGGTCATTAAAAATCCTAGGATGTCCTTCGAAAAAGAGTAGGGGTTTAACCCCGGCATCCTGGCCAAATCTGCCCACAGGCCTCTGTCCATCATGGCCTCCTAACCATCCCCATATCATAATTGGCTTCATCACTCTGTCTCCTCTCCACCAATCAGCTGGTGTGTGGTGTACGGTCTGTCGCAAAATGGCTGCTGTTGTATCATCCAGGTGGATGCTGCACACTGGTGGTGGATGAGGAGATTCCCCCCCATGTGTAAAGCGCTTTGAGTGCCCAGAAAAGCGCTATATAAATGTAAGGAATTATTATTATTAATTATTATTATTATTATTTTTACAGTGCATATGGGTCAGACAATACCCATTTGATATCAGCACATGTTATCCAAAAATAAGGAAGGAAAAATACAGATGGAATACACACTGGAAATAAAGCTTTCATTCATCCAATTTAGGGTAAATTTGATCACTTGAGCCAATGAAAAATAAATCATTTGCCTAATAATTTGCTCTAATCTTCATGAGAACAATTTTATCTAACCTGGTACAAAGCATGTGTGTCTTGTTGAAAAAAGTACATTAATTTAAATTCTCTTTGTGTTAAACAAGAAGATATCGCTTTAATCAAAACAACAATTCCCATAAAATGTTCATTCATCCAATAAAAAAAAAATAGGGTAATGCTTTCACATCTCGATTTGATCACTTGAGCCAATGAAAAATTAATCATTTGCCTTAAACAATATTTTTTGAGTTCATTGGCACGATAACGAGGAGAACACTCATGTCCCACACACCGCACAACTCTTACTGTCTCTGTTGTTAGCAATCTGGCAGAATAAACAGGCAGTAGCACTGTCAGTTAACCTTTTTATTCTGAGCTCAGAACATGAACAGCTCTAAACAGGGGTGCTTCCCTCGCTGATATATAAATAAAGAAAATCACAGAAGCCAACTCAAACATAAACACACATAAAGTTTATGACAAAACAACCCATATATTTAACTAATATAACACATAAAATAACTCTAAACCATTTCCTATGATACACCTGGCTGTAGTGCTGTGGGCCAGGTCATAACTGTGTGAGTAACCTTAACATTTTACATTGGTATTAACAAATATTTCTTAGTTCAGCTCTTAATCAAAACCATGTACGTTTATTTAACTATGTTTTGAACTTAAAATATGTTACTTGAAAAATAAAACAAATATTATTAAACTGAAATGAACGATGCATTTTTAATTTGATGAAGAACTGCTTGATTTATTTGAAGTGTGAAATCAATTTCTACCAAAGATTCAGTCAGGTCAATTTAGAAATAAAAAATGACAACTGACCAAAATAAATATGTCTAAAATAGACATTAAAACATATTTATATAAATATATTTTCAAATTTTGGTGACCATTTTGTTTTTGGAAATATGCTTGAAACGGAAATGAAATCTATTTTACAGTGTATTTCTTATCATTCTTTATTTTAAATCATTGATACCTCAGATCTGCATCCACAATCTATTTGCTGTGGTCTTAAACTCAATTCCTGAAGGGCCACAGCTCTGCAGATATTAGCTCTAACCACATCTAACTCACATCTGCTTAATAGTCTCTATATTGAACACCTTGACCTGCAAAACTGTGCAGAGCTGCGGCCCTTCAGGAATCGAGTTTGAGACCTATGATCTATTGTAAGGTTGGAAATGTTGTTGTTGTTGTTGATCATGAAGTCATTTGAAAGACTGGTGCTAGCTTATCTGAAGGACATCACTGGACCATTGCTGGACTCCCTGCAGTTTGCCTATAGAGCAAACCGGTCTGTGGATGATGCAGTCAACATGGGACTGCATTATATCCTGCAACATCTGGACAAACCGTTACGCAAGGATTCTGTTTGTGGACTTCAGTTCTGCCTTTAACACCATCGTCCCATCACTGCTCGAGAACAAACTGACCCAGCTGTCTGTCCCTAGCTCTGTCTGTCAATGGATCACCAGCTTTCTGACAGATAGACAACAGCTAGTCAGAATGGGCAAAATCACATCTGATAGCCGCACCATCAGCACTGGTGCCCCCCAGGGATGTGTTCTCTACCCACTGCTCTTCTCCCTGTACACCAACGACTGCACCGCAAAAGACCCCTCCATTCAGCTCTTGAAGTTTGCTGATGACACTACTGTTATCGGCCTCATCCGGAACGGCAACGAGTCTGCATACAGACAGGAGGTGGAGCGGCTGGCTTTATGGTGCAGATACAACAACCTGGAGCTCTAAACTGTGGAGATGATAGACTTTAGGAGAAACCCCCCTGCACTCCCCCCACTCACCATCATGAACAGCACTGTGGCTGCTGTAGAGTCATTCAGGTTTCTGGGCACCACCATCTCTCAGGATCTGAAGTGGGACATTCACATAGACTCTATTGTGAAGAAAGCCTTCCTTCGTCAGCTGAGGAAGTTCAACCTCCCACAGGAGCTGCTCGTACAGTTCTACTCAGCTGTCATTCAATCCATCCTCTGCACTTCAATCACCGTCTGGTTCAGCTCAGCTGCCAAAACTGACCTCTGTAGACTACAGCCAATAGTCCGGACTGCTGAACGAATCACTGGCACTACCCTTCCTACACTTCAAGAACTGTACTCTTCCAGAGTGAGTAAAAGGGCTCGCAAAATCACTCTGGACGCCTCGCACCCAGCACACTACCTGTTCGAACTGTTACCTTCTGGTCTGTGCTACAGAGCACCAAGCACAAAAACAGCCAGACACAGGAAAAGCTTCTTTCCTCAGGCCATCTACCTCATGAACAGTTAAATATTCCCCTACTGTCCAATTAATGTGCAATACTTTCTTATACGCACTTGTACACAGCACCTCATAACAATATACAATGCAATACTTTCTCCATTCGCATTGGTACACAGCACCTTATAACCTGTATATTTACAACATATCTGTACATACAATTGAACATCCAGATATTTTTGACTTACTGCATCTCTGTTTAATGTTTAATGTTTATCGCCTTTTTCTTTTCTCATATTTAATTTTGTGTTGTCACTTGTCACTTTATGTACACTGTAAGCTTCTGTTACCAAAACAAATTCCTTGTGTGTGTGAAGCACACTTGGCAATAAAACTGATTCTGATTCTGATTCTGAATAGACAGAATTTTAACTACATGCATTGAATACACTGAAATATGTTTAAATACATTTCATAATTTGGCATATTGAATGTTAACATTAAATATGTTTCCAATTTTAAAATATATATATTTGGCTGACCTTCAGTTACAAAATGTATTTATACAGTTGAAGTCAGAATTATTAGCCCCCTTTGAATTATTTTTTCTTTTTAAAATATTTCCCAAATGATGTTTAACAGAACAAGAAAATTTTCACAGTATGTCTGATAATATTTTTTCTTCTGGAAAAAGTCTTGATTGTTTTATTTCTGGTAGAATATAAGCAGTTATGAATTTTTTAAAACCCATTTTAAGGTCAAAATTATTAGCCCCTTTAAGCTATATATTTTTTGCAGAACAAACCATTGTTATACAATAACTTGCCTAATTACCCTAACCTGCCTAGTTAACCTAATTAACCTAGTTAAGCCTTTAAATGTCACTTTAAGCTGTATAGAAGTGTCTTGAAAAATTGTATTTATTAAAAATAAGTTATTAAAACTACTGTATTGTTTAGAAATCTGTTAAAAAAAATCGTCTCTCCGTTAAACAGAAATTGGGGGGAAAAATAAACAGGGGGGGCTAATATTTCAGGGGGGTTTATAATTCTGACTTCAACTGTATATATAATTTTTTGGTTACCATATGCTATATATAAGAGACACCATCTGCAATAAATGATGATGCATTTTAGTTTGAATTTGCACTCCAGTTTTAAAAAGTATGTTTAATGCTGGCTTATACTAAGCAATCAAAGAAATGAGTGGGCAAAACGCACACACACACACACACACACACACACACACACACACACACACACACACACACACACACACACACACACACAGTCTGGAGCATTGGAAAAAAATACAGAATTTCATGCAACCGCAACTCCATTCAGATTTAATAGTCTTTTGGAGAATGTCCTCTGAGAAAAATGTCTCAGAAAATCTTGATGATTAGCTTCTATTTTATATGATGTCAGCCTGTTGTTTAAGATGAGCTGGATGTCAGAGAAATGCAGCTCTTACAGGGGGATATTAAATCTGAAAGTAAGTTCATACAAGTTCATATTTCTCTCAAAAGACTCAAAAGTATCAAAATTAAGTTGTGCAAAACTAATTTAAAAAAAGATCTAAGAAATGTAAGAAAAATTACAATTTTGCTTACTGTGATGGAATAAAAATAACATAAACAGTAAAGAATTTTTATATGATATGAATCTTTACAAATCTTTGAGCTCACAGAAACATTTATATTTTAAACTCTTGTTCATGCTTGAATACTTAAATATTAATTCACAGCTAATTCATTTCACATGGTTTTATATACATTTATATACAATATATATTTGAGAACATACAAAAAGGTAAAAACATATATATAATTTGAAAACATAGACAAAAATATTTTCTACCAGAAACTATTTTGTCCATTTCTTTTATATATTTTTTTTATTTATGTTACTCTAATCTACATTGCAATTCTACAAAATGATTTGACATAGCTACTGGAACTAAAGAAAATACTTATAAAATGTATAATAAACTTATAAAGCTATACAAATCTTTGATCTTAAAGAAACGTCAAACGTTTAAAACTCATTTTGAGTGAGATTTGAAGAATATGTCTATAGAATACTGCATATTCTGCAAGGTAAGCCTGGTTCTCATTGACTGTGTGGGCCGAAGCCATTATCTACGCATTCCTCACAGGCTCTGTGCAGGTCTTAAGTTTACACGATACACCGGCTGACAATACAAACTCACTGCTGGTCTGAGCAGAAAACTACACAACATTTTCTTTAAATTCATTTAAATTCATTGCACCATTTTCCAATTAGTTTTTAATCACCTTGAGCAGAATGTAATCTTGTAGAGTAAAACTGCTCCATAAAAACAGGCATACAGTACATGTCTTTTTTCAACTTAAAAATCAGTTCAAACAGCATTCTTTAATTCATCTGACAACAATAGGAAAAGTCCTGATGATTAAATGTAGCGAACAGACACTATCTGAAGCTCAAAGATGTGGCTGAAGTAATGACTATCTCTGCATGCCCTCTTCTGGGTGAACAGAGACCTGCATTACTCAAATGTTATCATACAGTATAATCAAATGCAAAGAAGAGTTTTCTAAATGAAATGGGTTTCTCTGCTCATTAAAAAGCGTGAGAGTCAAAACTGTATTGATGCTTTGTTGGTGTAAAAAGAGACATGGTTAGTTTTTAATATAAATTAGCATACAGTGAGTGCTATACCCCTTTATAGCTACTAACTGAACAAAGGTTTTCGGCAGGTTTAAGGTCAATTAATAAAAAGAAAAAGAAAGGAACACAATACAATAAAGAGCTTTATATCAGACTTTAGTAGTGACAGCTCAAAATGCCTCCATTGTTTGTTTTTAATGATTTGACAGAAGTAAAAGAAAATACTTTTTTTCTGATCGCAGTAAAATGGTGTGCTCTACGTAGTGTACAGTGTGGCAAAACATTGTACTGAAATTAAAAAAAAATTATTCAGAAAGAAAAAGGCATCATCAAAAGTGACAGTAAATACACTAACAGTGTCAAACTATATTTAACGCTTGTTCACTGTTTGAATTTACCACCCTTTTATTATGTTCAGGATGAAAACATCCACTGAATTAAACTGCTATCATCAGATAAATATTTTTTTTTTTTGTGATTTTTTTTGCATAAATCTGTTAATCAACCTCAGTCCTGTTCAAAACTATTAAATTGCTTTAAAAATGTACAGGATTTTAACTCTATAATTGCCAAATTCATAAATAATGTCACTGATTTGGTGAAAAAAAACCCACACAAATGACGTATTTTCAATATAAAAAGTAATTGTGGGCTGGATTTTTTTTTTTTACCTTTTATCACAGTCGGACATGTGAACGATTAGTAACAACATTGGCTTTAATGCATTGTTAGATTTTCACATTTTCTCCTTAATTTACTGTTGGTGCCTGTTTTTGCCTCATTGACTTCCATTATAACCACATTTGATGGTGCAGAAATACAGTCTTTGTTTTTGTTTACTCCATGTAGTTCTGAGAGCTGAGATAAACATTTTGATTTGCTCAGACACATCAGGATAAGTGTGTAAAGGTCACTCTCACACTCTCACACACTCACATACACACATTCACACACGCACACACACGCACACACACTCTCCTAACAGGGAAAACCACCAACAATCAAAAATGCATGATTATATGGTGTCAGGGTTTGCAATCAGAACAATGTGGTTATAATGAAAGTCAATTGGGCAAAAACAGCCACCAACAGTAAATTAGCGACAAAATAGAAAATTAATCAAAAACAATGCATCAAAGGCAATGTTGTTTCACATGTCCAAGACTTTGATAAAAGTTTTTTTTTTATCCAGTCCACAACTACTTTTTATATTGAAAATGCGTGATTTTGTGTGTTTTTTTCACCAAATCGGTGACATCATATATGAATTTGGCAACTTGGAAACTCGTCGCTCGGTTGATGACGTATTTCCGGGTTCGTGTAGTTTATTGTAACACGTGGAAATCAACAGTGGACTGCAACACAGCTTTATTTCTTTGATTTACAGTAATACGAAGGTCCCGGAGTAATCGTTCAAAATGGTTAAGGCAAAATTCAAGGGGAAAAGCTCCATAAACACCTCAAACTCCAGCAGTAATCCCGGTAAGTTAACATAAACCGCTGATCTGTCTAAACTGCTAGTCGGCTAAAGCATTAGCCAACTCTAGTTAAGAGTCATACAGTAACGTTAGTTATATTGTTATGTTATAGAGTCATTTTCTTCCCCGCGTGAGAGAAATGTTTAATTTAAATTCATTACGTTACTCGTACTAGATTGCCACAGCAATGTTTACATGATTACTTCAACTTATTTTTAAGAAATGCTAATGTTATTGGTTGTAAGGAGAATCTTTTTTTCCCCACAGTTTTCTAAGTTGTCCTATAACTATGTAAGATGCAGTGTAGGTTTTCTTTTTCAAGTCTTCATTTGAGCAGTTATGGCTGTTATATTGTCAATATCCCTGTCATGTAATTGCTGTCATGTATGTAAAAATTAGATACTTCAGATGTCATTTTGCTCTGAACCCTGATTGCCTTCTTGCTCATAGTAAACTTGTATTAAATAAAAGGCAGTCAATTACAATTACAATACATTTTTGTGGTAATGATACATGACAAGCTTTAAGTGAAATTATATATGCTGAATGTGTTTTTAAGAAGTAATTTCTATTTTTATATTGGTAATGATGCATTCAACTGACCTAAAGTGACAGCAGGGCTGTATGATATTGGAACAAAAACTGACTTTGTGATATTTTACTTATTATGCAATTTATATTACAATATTAAGTTATAATTTCACCAGATGTGAAGTGGATAGCTCAATTTGGAAAGAATTCATAATTTTAGATACATTGGGAGGATTTTATAAGAGAGAGCATCTGCACAAAATATAATAAATCAATCACAAAGATTGGATAAATACACCAGAGCAATGATACTGTACAAATAAAGCGCTCAGTGCTTTATGATGTTCTGGATTCAGATGCTCAAATGTAATAATCAAATATAAAATAACATTGTAGTTTTCATTGTATATATACACAAATACTATTTATCTTTCATAAATGTAGAAACGTCACTTATACTTTAAACTCCGTTTACTCCTCATAATCTGTCCTAAAAATACACATAAATGATAAACGTTTTGATAACTTTATGGTTAAACATTGCAATGACGAATCATAAGTGTTTTCAAATGTAGCTCCTGGTTAATTATAATACCGGTTCGACAATGCAGATCCTGCGATGTGACTATTGCAGGCACGCACATTGCGATATCGATGCTGAAGCAATATATTGTGCAGCCCTAATTCACAGTATCAAAAAAATTTAGAATCTGCTCTAATAAATAAATGCTGTTCCTTAGAGTTTCTGTTCATCAATGAAACCCATCAAAATGTGTTCAGCATCAACTGTGCGCAACATTTATAATAATAATAATAATAATTGATTATTATTTTTTATAACCTAATAATTATATTCAATTTATTTCTGAAGGTTGATGTTAACAATGTAATGCAATTTCCACTCAAAACATGCTTCAACTTCACGGCGATAATTAACGTTTTTAAATAAAATAGGTTCATTTAAAATGGATTATTACTTCAAAATAGAGCTGCACGATATTGGAAAAAAACTGATTTGCGATATTTTGTTTCTCTGGGAGATATATATATATATATCGATAGAATACAATTTCACCAGATGGCTTGAGTAGCTCTATTTGGAAAGAAATCATTAATTTAGATTGATTGGGGTGATTTTGTAAGGGTGTAAATTGTATATAAAAAATAAAAACAAATTGCAAGCAACTATTATTATAATAGAGCAATGAAAAAAAAGTATTCAGGTACATAAATTGAATAATGAAATGTAAAAAACACTGTATAGTCTTCATTGTAATAATTCAGTTAAATTATTCTTCACTAAAGTTACTTTTTTTGTGCCTGAATGCTTTAAACTCTCTTGAAATGCCTTAAAAGCACATGCAAGTAATAAAGTTTCACTCTGTCATCATGGCTATACTTTGCTATGACTCCACATACTGTATCTTATGTATTGCCAACTGTTTTGCTGATCAACTACATCAGGGATGTCCAAACTTGTACTGGAGGGCCGGTGTCCTGCTGAGTTTAGCTCCAACTTGCTTCAACACACCTGCCAGGAAGTTTCTAGTGTATCTAGTAAGAGCTTGATTGGCTGGTTCAGGTTTGATTAGGGTTGGAGCTAAACTCTCCAGGACACCGGCCCTCCAGAACCGAGTTTGGACACCCCTGAACTACATACACAAGATCTGATATTGATTATTGCACATACTTCATTTAACAAAACATTTAAAAACATAAGATTGTTCGTTGGCAAGTAGGTTTATATTTTAAAACTGACCCAAGGTGCCTGTTTTTTTTTTTATCAAGACTCTTTAATTAACCAATCACAGTTATCCATTTTACCCAAATTGACTGTACTTTACACATTTGCCTTGCCACAGATCGAGTCAAGAGAGCTGGAGGAAACAACATGAGGGACAGAGGCACTATAAAGCGCTTGAATATGTACAGACAGAAGCAGAGATGGTAAATATTTACAGTTATTTAAATATTTACCTGTTATTTACAGAAATACTAAATGTTGGAGATCGAGAACAGTAGTGAACAATTATACATTATTTCCAAGTATAATGAAGTGTTTTAATTTGTTTTATTTATTCACTCACAGTAACAGTCGAGGTAAAGTCATCAAGCCTTTGCAGTACCAGAACACAGTTGCTCCTGGAACTGTGGCCAGAGTCGAGCCCAACATCAAGTGGTTTGGTAAGAGCAGTGCATTTTAGAGTATTGGCCCTTTACTATCTTTTCCAGGTATGTTTAAGATCTGAATATATCATTATTGCTTTGCTTTTCTCATTTGCAGCCAACACACGAGTCGTCAAGCAGTCGTCCTTGCAGAAGTTTCAGGAAGAAATGAATGCGGTAAAGAAAGATCCATACCGAGTGGTGATGAGACAGAGCAAACTACCAATGTCCTTGCTGCATGACCGGATAAAAGCACATGTGAGTATGAGAACACCTTTGTTTATTTATATGCACAGACACCATTGTTAAATACTTGTAAATTACCAATATATAGTAAATTTACAATGTTTATTTTGCTAGCGCACATTGTTATTCGTCAGGAGATCAATTGAACCATTAATCCATGGGGAAAAAAAGAGTTTTTTTTTTATAATCTTCAATCAAAGTTTTAATATTTGTTTCTATTTGGTCCTTCTTTGTTGACGTCAGTTGGACTGCTTCAGCCACATTATTCTTAACCTATCCCCTCTTATGGTTTGCTATGAAGGAATGATGCACAAAAAGAAAGCCCCGCCCCCTACTCAATCTTCCGTTTTAGTTGGAAGTACAGCAAACTACTGAAAAAATCTTGAAAATCTCAGCAACTTCCGGTTTACGCTGAGTAGGGTTGTCGAAAGTATTATTTTCAGTAGGGCTGCACGATATTGGAAAAATCTGACATTGCGATATTTTCTTTTGCTACAATATATATTGTAATATAAATATAATAATTGTATATAATTTAAATAGCGGGTGACGCAGTGGCGCAGTAGGAAGTGCTGTCGCCTTGCTGCAAGAAGGTCGCTGGTTCGAGCCTTGGGTGGGTCAGTTGGCGTTTCTGTGTGGAGTTTGCATGTTCTCCCTGCATTTGCGTGGGTTTCCTCCAGGTGCTCCGGTTTCCCCCACAGTTCAAAGACATGCGGTACAGGTGAATTGGGTTGGCTAAATTGTCCGTAGTGTATGAGTGTGTATGAATGTTTTCCAGAGATGGGTTGCAGCTGGAAGGGCATCCGCTGCGTAAAACATGTGCTGGATAAGTTGGCGGTTCATTCCGCTGTGGTGACCCTGGATTAATAAAGGGACTAAGCTGAAAAGAAAATGAATGAATGAATGAATTTAAATAGCTCTTTTGGGAAAGTTTTCATGAATTTAGATTGACTGGGTTGATGGTGTTCTATGCAGTGCATTTTCATAAAATTACATTACAAAATATAAAATAAATTACAAGCATTTATAAGTATGACAGAGTAAAAATAAAAGTTAAATAAACAGCACTTTATGGTTTTCTGAGGAGTCTAAAGCCTGGCTTATACTTGTGCATCAAGTGATCGGCGTGACCGACGACGCAAGCCTTGCGCGTAGCCGTGCATTTATACTTCTGCGCGCCGTTTCTGTTGCTCTACAATACACTTCCGAAACGCTAGCTGGCAGTAGGTGTTACAAGTGGCTCAAACTCGCTCATTTTGAGGCTGGAATCAGCGGACGTGCAACAACTTTAATCATGAAGTAAACACAAAACAACAGTCTCCATCCGGAGCTCCTTCATGGGACTCCACACCTGTAAACACTCGCTGCACTCGCGCGGCTCTGACCTCCGCCCACACTCGGCAGCGCTACCAAGCCGACCAATCACAGAGCTTGCACTATGCGTTAAATTTTTTGAGAGGTGTGCGTCAACGACGCCGACGGCCACGGCGAGGGCTATGCGTCCACGCATAGGCTGCGCCGTAGCATACACGTGCACTTGACGCAGAAGTATAAATCAGCCTTAACAGTATTCAAATACAACAATTGAACAATCAAATGTAAAAAAAAAAAACATGGTCGTCATTGTATGAATAAGTTTATATTATAATATTAACATAATATCTTTATCTTTTAATCTTTAATAATTAGTCTAATCCTGCGATGTGACTATTGCGATACACACATTGCGATATCGATGCTCAAACAATATATTCATGGTGTCCGTGGGGTCTTAAAAAGTCTTTAAATGTTTTACATTTCAAAATTAACATGTTAGGCCCCAAAAAGTCTTAAATTCACTGAAATATTGTGTTGTAGGTCTTAAATCATTTTAAATGGGTTTTAATTTTCCTATGTCCAAGTAAAGCTACCAAATCTGGCCAACACCCATCCAATCACTATCAATCCTGCACAATATATATATATATATATATATATATATATATATATATATATATATATATATATATATATATATATATATATATATATATATATATATATACACACACATATACACATATATACTTATATACACATATATACGTATGTATATACAACCCCCCCCCCCCCCCCCCCCCCCCCATCCCCACAGGTTGAATTTTTTTTTTTTTTTTATTATTTCCCAAATGATGTTTAACAGAGCAGACTTTCTGGAGAAAATTTGATTTATTTTGGCTAGAATAAAAGCAGTTTTAATTTTTTTAAAAACCATTTTAAAGACAAAATTATTAGCCCCTTTAAACCGTTTTTTTCGACAGTCTACAGAACAAACTATATTTATAGAAATAACTTGCCATATTACCCTAACCTGCCTAGTTAACCTAATAAACTTAGTTAAGCCTTTAAATGTCACTTTAAGATGTATAGAAGTGTCTTGAAAAATATCTAGTCAAATATTATGTACTGTCATCATGACAAAGATAAAATAAATCAGTTATTAGAAATGAGTTATTAAAACTATTATGTTTAGAAATGTGTTGAAAAACATCTTCACTCCATTAAACAGAAATTGGGGGAAAAAATAAACAGGGGACCTAATAATTCAGGCAGGCTTATAATTCTGACTTCAAATGTGTGCGTATGTGTGTGTATATATATATATATATATATATATATATGCTTGAAGAAGGTGTCTTCCAGAAACTTGCAGTAGGACTGGGAGTTGAGCTTGACTCCATCCTCAACCCGAAAAGGCCCCACAAGCTCATCTTTGATGATACCAGCCCAAACCAGTACTCCACCTCCACCTTGCTGGCGTCTGAGTCGGACTGGAGCTCTCTGCCCTTTACCGATCCAGCCACGTGCCCATCCATCTGGCCCATCAAGACTCACTCTCATTTCATCAGTCCATAAAACCTTAGAAAAATCAGTCTTGAGATATTTCTTGGCCCAGTCTTGATGTTTCAGCTTGTGTGTCTTGTTCAGTGGTGGTCGTTTTTCAGCCTTTCTTACCATGGCCATGTTTCTGAGTATTGCACACCTTGTGCTTTTGGGCACTCCAGTGATGTTGCAGCTCTGAAATATGGCAAAACTGGTGGCAAGTGGCGTCTTGGCAGCTGCACGCCTGACTTTTCTGTTGATGTCATTAGACCACACCCCTTCTCATTACAGAGATGCACAGCACCTAATATGCTTAATTGGTAGTAGGCTTTCGAGCCTATTAAGCTTGGAGTAAGACAACATGCATAAAGAGGATGATGTGGTCAAAATACTCATTTGCCTAATTATTCTGCACTCCCTGTATGTATGTGTGTATATATATGTATATGTGTGTATATGTATATATATGTATATATATTATAGCTGCACAATATATCGTTTCAGCATCGATATCGCAATCTGCGAGTCTGCAATAGTCACATCACAGGGATCTGCAATGCATTTGGGATTATATTTGACCAGACATTACAGTTAACAAAATAGTGGAGTAATTACAAATTTTAACCTTAGAGTGAAAGTTATGTGCATGTGTTTTTAAGGCCTGATTGTAAGAATTTAAAGCAAACTTGAGCCATTTGGCACAACAAATGAACCGTTGGTAGCTTAAAGACTAATTGAACATTATATAATTGTTTACCCAATTAAAACGATACAGTGATATTAGTATTATTATTATTATTGCTATACAGTGATTATTTAATTTCTGCTTCAGAATACTGTTTGACTTCTCAATAATCATAAATTATTATTTATTTGCATTTTTTGTCTGTTATATTTAACTATGCTTGTCATTTTCATTCATTCATTTTCTTTTCGGCTTAGTCCCTTTATTAATTCGGGGCCGCCAGAGCGAAATGAACTGCCAACTTATCCAGCATATGTTTTACGCAGCGGATGCCCTTCCAGCTGCAACCCATCACTGGGAAAGCTTGTCATTTTTAAAAATGATATTTTATGCAGATACGCTCCCCTACAGAATCATCCCTAAAATTATGCATTAAATTACGCAATATATTAGGGGTGTCAAAATTAATCGTTTCTTCGGTGCATCGAAGAAGGAGACGCGGACAATTCGGTATCTGTTCAGTAATAATCATAACCAGTTATTATACTGATGTCATTTATCTCACATTTACAACGCTCTAACTACGAAAAACTGCACAATTTCACTGCGTGTGTGTTTGCTGAACACTGTTTCACTGACACTTACAGCAAAAGCCCCTATTTCACGGCGATTAAGAGAATGAAATTAGTCTCCATGTCTATCTCTCTGTCTCACTGTGGCCCATGAGTGCATCTGTGTAGAGCGCCAGCGTGTAAGAGCCAATCGCAGCCCTTTCTGTTGAGCACGTGACCAATCAAAGGGGTGTAAGAAAGAACTTGGTAGAAGAGGCTCAGAAAGCGAGCAGCATATTTATATTTGTTCATTTGCTATAGACCATTTCAATGTAGTCATGTCATTGGCCCATGAACATTTCCTGCTTGACGTTAAACTGTTTCCTAACTGTAACAAGAGGCAATTCAATCATAACTTGATTTTAAATCAGCCGTCATAACACTATTTATCAATATGTGGACCTTTTTGGATTCTCAGAAGCAAAGGAAATTAAAAAATGTAAAACAGGAAATACGTTAGGGCCATTGTTTTTGTTTACATCCCTCAAAATGGTCTATAAATGCTCGTGTTGTTTAAAGGTACAGTTTATATATCTGACTATTTGTATTAAGGGACAAAATTGTTTTACAAATAGTATATAAATATATTTATACATTTAATACAAGAATTGTTGTGGTGTGGAGAAAATATAAAACTGTGTATGGAAAGAATCGTCAATGCACCGTGATGCACCGAGATATCGAATTGAACCGAATCGATGGCATGATCATCGTAACCGAACCGTGAGACCAGTGTAGGTTCGCACCTCTACAAGATATATCGCAGTGAATGAAAATATTGCAATGTCAGTTGCTAGTCTTTAATTCCATTTTTGTTGCCTGGTTTAATACCACATTTAATTCACATTAATACCTGACCTTACGATTTATGATACACAGAGCCTCTGCCTGTGTAGATCGTTTCAAATTAGCCTCATAAACTCAAAAATATCCCTCACAATGAGCTCAAAGAGGATAAAAATGCCTCCTCATGAAGCTCATTTCTGACTTGAACAACCAGCTGTTCACTTCTGGCAGACCCTCATCAACACTTCCCTTTGCTTATGTCTATTTTCATGAGAAAGCAGTTTTTCGGCACATTTCTTGGCATCTTGTGGACGTCATGTAACACATGGACTACTATGATGAGAACAAAACAAGAAAGATTGTTATGTAATATATACGCCATGGTCTATCGAGGGCACAGCTTGACTTGCAGTAGAACTCACTTTATTGGCACACAAGGGTTTGCCATCTGCCAGTAGTAAATAACAGAGTAAAAAATGTGTGCTCAAAAGAAAATGCAGTGTTTTACTCGGTCCTCCATGTTCCTTCTGCAAATTGTGTTGACTCTCTTCAGCATCTAAACTGTTCCATGTGTGAGTGAAAACCTTTTAGTAGTTCAGTCCCGCACTACGTTTGGTCTGTGTCTCAGAACTGTGACACATTTTATTTTATTTATCCTTTGGCAGCACGGTCTCATTTCCATCCTCTTTTCTTTGATTTGTGATGTTTGAGCAGCTCCTTTTGCTGTAATGTCCATTGTTTGCACACATTTTTTGCTCCTTCTCAGAAATATTTTGAACATGTCGTGATGTGGTGGTTAGCCTCAAATCAGGTTGTTGGATTTGTTTTTTTTTATCGTCCACGTCAGTTTTTCTGAAGAAACGCAGTCTTACCAGAAGTACAATTTCTTACGGGAAATGTTACTGGCTTTGACAAGATCTGTAAATTGCTCGTCGTTTTATTCCATCCTCTGCTGCTACAGTGGTATGGCGTTCCTTTTGTTTTTGTTGTTGGGTCATTACAGATTTGGCCTGGAGCATGCAACTGGTCGTTAAGGTCATTATTCTTGTTTTTTGTGTCATTTTTGTTTTGATGTTGACAACTTTTAAGTAAGATTAATAATGGTAATAGCATAACTGTTCTAAAGTTTGGGGTGGTTACGACAAATTTTTTTTCCAAGTATTGGAATTGATTTGTGGATTGATTTGTGGATTGATTTGTTTGGTAAAACTAATTAATTTTGTAAAATTTTATTACAATTTGAAATGTTTTTATTTGTCAAAATTAGCATGATTACTTCTGTCTCAGTGTCACATAATTCTTAAGATATTCTAAGGCTGCATTTACACTGCATGATTTAAGTGACTTAATTCCGATTTATTTTTTCTTTCTCCCATGTGGCACAGATTGAATATGGCTCATGTACATGTAAGCAGGAAAAAATCACATGGATTCCGATTTACTCAAATCAGATTCAGGCCTTGTTCATATGTGGAAATTTATCCGATATGAATCGAATCCGTGCCCTTATGTCTGCAGTGTAAGCAGGTAGATCGGATTTTCTCCTGTCAATGCGAGTCGCGCATCATTAAAAACCGTAGCGAATGACGTTAACTCTGACACTTTCATTTCAGAACAGACTTCAGCAGAGTCCCAAAACTTAAATCTCATACTCGAGGACTAAAAAAAGCTTTTATATATAGCACACATATTTAAGCATGTTAACGAGAGAGAAAGAATTATCCACAGAATTAAGCCCAATCAGATAATAAATGCACGAAAAGAAGACTATCTGACTTACTGGAATGAAGCAGCAGGAAAACAAAGTAAACTTCAATGTTATTTAGACCTAAATAGAGATTATACCACAGCAACATATCTGAGTGCAGTAAAAGACAGTAAATTAAGAACAACAATGACCAAATACAGGCTGAGTGCTCACAGTCTGACTGTAGAGACGGGCTGATACAGACAGAACTGGCAACCTCGAGAGAGAGCCACATCTGCCCACACTGTGCCCAGGCAGAGGTGGAGATGGAGGAACACTTCCTCACCTGCTGTACAAACTATCGGCACATCCGGAAACATTCTACCCCAAACTCCAGAGCATTTACCCACAATTCACTGAGTCAGACAATAAAACACAACTTCAATATTTACTAGGGGAAAAAACTGACTGTCCCCTTCTAGCGGCACAATACATTAATGCCTGTCACAAAAAGAGAGAGAAGACCAATAAAAGCATCAGTGATGCGCCTGCAAACACACACACCCACACCTAGATTATTATAAGTAAATCATTGAAAATATACTGATTATTATTGTTTTTATCATTTTATCCTAAATTGTTGATTATTAAATGTACAGTTTATTCTGATCTATTGTTATTTTTGTATTGATTTGTATGAATATGATATGTTGAATAATAATATGATGTATTGAATATTAATGTGATATATTGAAAAATATTATGATATATTGAATAATATGATGTATTGTTGATATTTTATTTATTATTATATATAAATATCATCTTTTTTGTAATTAAAAAAAAACATTTTACCACTACTATTTACTGTGTTTACTGTTTTGTTTTTTTTTTTATATATATATGTATGTTACTTTTTATGTAAACTTTAGAACTGCTTTGGCAATACATTTGTAACATTTGTCATGCCAATTAAGCAATTATTGAATTGAATTGAATAGAGAGAGAGAGAGAGAGAGTGAGCAAGAGTTAACATCCGCCATATAAACTAATATAAAACTGTGGCATACATCACGTGCATAAATCATGCCTTGGACATTACATTAAGATGCCTATTGGTTTAAAAAGGCCTAGATTAAAGGAAGATGGCCAAATCAGAACTTTTCTGTATAAACTACAGTAAAACAACTTGTCAAAAAGAGTAAAAAAAAAACCCTGCAAACAGATTAAATACAGGCATGGAGAAAAGAGCGCTCTTTTATTATCAGCTGTCAGACAGCGGCCGCTCTTTTGTTTTTTTTTTTCTTTGTTTTTTTCTTCCTCTGGTCATTGTGCCTTTGCCGTCGCTGTGTAAATGCAGACAATCGGATACAAGTCACTTTTAAAAGATGATGTAAGGTCTGCAGGTCAGCAAAAAAAAAAAAAAGGATACATTCACAAAATTGGAATTGACCATCAAGATCTGCAGTGTAAATGCAGCCTAATATGCTTTAGTGCAGAAATATAATTTCGTAATATTATAAAGGTTGCTTAATATTTTTGTGTAAAATGTGGTGCACAAAAATGTGATTACACAAGTTTGAAAAAACAGCATTTATTCAAAATACTACTTTTTTTTTATAATTGTTTTGTAACATTTACATTTTTTTATTTGGCAGATGCTTGTCTCTAAATCGACTTACAAGTGAGGATAAAGTATGTAAAGGTTTTCACTGCTATACATAAAATGAATGAAAAAACTGGCTAGTCTTTATTATGGTAGTTCTAAAAGGCTATTCTGTATTGTAAAAGAGCACAATAAATCTGATGTTTACAAACTTAATTTAAACCACATTTCAATTCAGTTCAGACTTCAGACTTTACTCTGAGTTTTGGAATGTTTTAAAAATAGTGCAAGTGTGTTAAAAAATCCTTCTTCAAAATTTAAAGGCATAGTTCATCCAAAATATATATATTCTGATAATATTTACTCTTCCTTCACTTGTTCCAAACAAGTTTAAGTTTATTTCTTCTGTTGAACAAAAAGTAAGATATTTTGAAGAAAGCTGGAATGCTGTAACCATTGTCGTTCATAGTATTTGTTTTTTCTACTATGGATGTCAGTGGTTACAGGTTTTCTGCATTCTGGGAAATATATATATTTTTTGTTCAACAGAAAAAAAAACTCAAATATTTGTAACTACTTGAAGATAAGTAAATAGTGAGTAGTTTGTCAGTTTTGTGTGAACTATCCCTGAAATGCTTTCCCATATCCATATATGGTTTACAAAAGCAGTTGTGCTGTCAATCAATTTTTTTTATGACGGACCACAAATGTTCAAACGAGTACATTCTGCTCTTCTATAAATCAGAATGGAGCACCGATAGCTGTCAAAATGCCTACAAGAGATGAAATATCGAATGCTTCATCAAACAAATTCCAGAAGTTCACAGTGAAGGCAGTGACACAAGTTCTCATGAAATCAGTTTGTTAGATAATCTTCTGCTGCTTCTCCTAGAACTCCAAGGTGCACATTCTGGACACAGAGACGTTTGAGACAACATTTGGACCCAAGGCGCAGAGAAAGAGGCCAAACTTGACTGTAGGAGAGCTGAAGGAGTTTGCTGAACAGGCTGAGGTCTCAGCACAAAGCTACAGTGCTGAGAAAGACCGCGATTTGGTGTCTGAGGACAGCGGAGTCAAGTGAGTGCTGGGACTTGTTTTTACAGCTGAATTAATCTGGATTACCTGGGAAATCGTGGCTTTGTTGTTGTTTTAAGGCAAAACAAATATGGATGCTGGTCATTTTCCAGGTTTTGGTACATTTTGCTTCTTATTAAACACTGAAACCAGAAAAAATGAGAATTTGGCAAAATGGTAAAATGGTTGCTTCTGTCACTTTCCCCTAAATTTGTCAAAAGCAAGTGTTTAGGCCTGGAAAGTACTTTCATAAAAGTATTTGATTTATTTATAAAACTGTTTATTGATAAAATTGGTTTGAAGGAGTGATTTAGTGATTTGCACAAGTCTGCACTTGTTTCTGTACTAAATAAATACATGTTTTTTCATCCAACTGCATGTTTACTTGTCGCCACCAACTGCTGTAATGTTCATTTTTAGTTACCTTCAGAAGGTAATTGTACTCTTCAAAGGTTTTTTAGACATAGAAAAGTTGTGTCAGATCATGTGGCTTTTTGAATAACAAGCTTAGTACAAGTTTAATATGCAGCTTAGTACATCCCTATTGGAACTCTTATTGTCTAGAAAATATGTATCATGAAATAACTTGATCATTTACTTATCACTTCAGGGAGGAGGCTCGGGAGGAGATCTTCAAGAAGGGGCAGTCAAAACGAATCTGGGGTGAGCTTTATAAGGTAAATGACCATTTTCCAACGTTTTGCTTCTTGAAAGTTTTAATAGAATCTTTAGTCTTGCCAAATGATACAGCATTCTATAATGAACCATGTTTTGCACAGGTGATCGACTCTTCAGACGTTATTATCCAGGTGCTGGATGCTCGGGACCCAATGGGCACACGCTCACAAAGCATTGAGTCTTACTTGAAGAAAGAGAAACCTTGGAAACACCTCATATTTGTGCTCAATAAGTGTGACCTCATTCCCACATGGGTTACGGTAAGAAATGAAAGCAGAGCACTGCACTCTGTGTTCTTATCCTGTTGAGCTGTCCATCTACGCAGTATTTTATGACATGCTCCTGAACAGAATGCTGTTTCAAAAGCTTTAAAAGACATCTTCGCTTGGCCACACTTAATATTTAGTGCAATACATAAAGTCCCAACCACAGAACAATTATATTTCAGTGTCAGAAATGTCAATTATAAATCTACTTATTCAATTAATAGCAGGAAAGATAGCATATTAAGTAAATAATAAATACATTTAAAAGGATTCAATTTAAATTTAATATAAATTTCCTCATGCTTGTCTAACTAAACCAAAAAATGTGTTTACCCATTATTTGTGTGTGCTGCTGTGTACACTCACTGGCCACTTTATTAGGTACATCTTACTAGTACTAGGTTGGACCCTCTTTTGCCTTCCGAACTGCCTTAATCCTTCGCAGCATAGATTCAACAAGGTACTGGAAATATTCCTCAGAGATTTTGGTCCGTATTGACATGATATCTTGCAGTTGCTGCAGATTTGCCAGCTTCACATCCATGATGTGAATCTCCCACTCCACCACATCCCAAAGTTGCGCTATTGGATTAAGATCTGGTTACCGTGGAGGCCATTTGAGTACAGTGAACTCATTGTCATGTTCAAGAAACCAGTCTGAGATGATTGACGCTTTATGACATGATGCGTTATTCTGCCATCAGAAGATGGGTACACTGTGGTCATAAAGGGATGGACATGGTCAGCAACAATACTCAGGTAGGCTGTGACGTTGACACAATGCTCAATTGGTACTAATGGGCCCAAAGTGTGCCAAGAAAATATCCCCCACCCCATTACACCACCACCAACCTGAACCGTTGACACAAGGTAGGATGATCCATGCTTTCATGTTGTTGATGCCAAATTTTGACCCTACCATCTGAATGTTGAGGTAGAAATCGAGACTCATCAGACCAGGCAACGTTTTTCCAATCTTCTATTGTCCAATTTTGTTGAACCTGTGCAAATTGTGGGCGATGCGGTGGCGCAGTAGGTAGTGCTGTCGCCTCACAGCAAGAAGGTCGCTGGTTCGAGCCTTGGCAGGGTCGGTTGGCATTTCTGTGTGGAGTTTGCATGTTCTCCCTGTGTTCGCGTGGGTTTCCTTCGGGTGGTCCGGTTTCCCCCACAACTCCAAAGACATGCGATACAGGTGAGTTGGGTAGGCTAAATTGTCGGTAGTGTATGAGTGTGTATAGATGTTTCCCAGAGATTGGTTGCAGCTGGAAGGGCATCCGCTGCATAAAACATGTGCTGGATAAGTTGGCGGTTCATTCCGCTGTGGCAACCCTGGATTAATAAAGGGACTAAGCCGAAAAGAAAATGAATGAATGTGCAAATTGTAGCCTCATTTTTCTGTTCTTAGCTGACAGGAGTGGCACCCGGTGTGGTCTTCTGCTGCTGTAGCCCACCCGCCTCAAGGTTCGACATGTTGTGCATTCAGAGATGCTCTTTTGCATACGAGTAGTTATTTGAGTTACTGTTGCCTTTCTATCAGCTCAAAGCAGTCTGGCCATTGTCCTCTGACTTCTGGCATCAACAAGGCATTTGCGCCCACAGAACTGCCGCTCACTGGATATTTTCTATTTTTCAGACCATTCTCTGTAAACGCTAGAGATCGTTGTGTCTGAAAATCCCAGTAGATCAGCTGTTTCTGAAATACTCAGACCAGCCCATCTGGGACCAACAACTATGCCATGTTCAAAGTCACTTCAATCACCTTTCTTCCCCATTTTAATGCTCGGTTTAAACTGCAGCAGATCGTGTTGACCATGTCTTCATGCTTAAATGCGTTGAGTTTCTGCCATTTAATTGGCTGATTAGGAAATTGCTTTAAAGAGCAGCTGGACAGGTGTACCTAATAAAGGCGAGGGTATATACGCCTATTGTGTAGACTGTAGGTACACTATTGTATGCCTATACCTATTGGAGTATCTAGTTATTAGCTTACCAACATGACACCCTATGCAAAATAAAAGTATTAATATCATTTTAGTCTAACCTCAAACAGTTTTACAGGATTTTACTATCTGCTTTCTGTGTGTTTGTATACCTTCTGGAGTAACATCAGCTTTGAATTTGACATATTTTCTTGAATTTGATTTACATTGTCAGAAATTAAAATCAAGCTATTTATAAAATATTTCCCTGTAACCTAAAAAAATGTACCAAGTAATTGTGTTCTGTTTATTTGTATACATATTAAAACATCCCATTATTAGCTAAGCCACATGCCACAAAAAATCTGAGTAACTTTAATAGCAGTTTTTTTACAAGTTCCTATATATGCAGAGCAATCCAAAACAGCCACAGTTGTTTCAGAATAGCTAGGATGTATGTAACAAACTATGTTAGGCAGTAGACAGCAAAGCAGCTCACTCAGTTTTTGGAACATGGCCGCTGTCTCCAATGTGTCCTGTTGTACATTCATTTCTTCCGTTTCTGGAGTTTGTTTCCTTAACAGACAGGCATGTTTTCCTTCGCTTGCCTGACTTTTGTAATAGTAAACCAGTTAAAGGCCCCTTCCCTTTCACATCTGTAGTTCTTGTTGTTTGTAATTTGTGTTATTGGCAGTTCTGAAATGCAGCAACAAGGAACGAGGGAGCTCCACTAGCTGTTTATAAGATGCAGGTCTTTGCATTCAAGCCAAAAAAGCATTTGCCTACATCCTGCAGATTTATGACTGAGGGCTTTTGTAAACTCAACAGGAGAATGATTGGGACACCCATTAGTTTCCATGTTGAAAGGGAATCACTTATCACTCTGTGGCGGTTCTTGTTGGCTAGCTTATTCATTCTTATCAAAAACCGTTTCATAGATCACTTTTTGTGTTCTAGACACTACATAAATATCAATAAATAGAGTTAATTCGACTGACAGGATTTCAAACCAAATATTTATCAACCCTGGGCATGTTTCTGGAATTTGATCTGTAGTTCCATGAATTTCATTCCACATGAAATGCGAGGATTTTAAAACACAGAAACTGAAGAGGGTGTGCTTTGTATGGGTCAAAATGACTGATTTTACTTTTATTCTAAAAGTCATTAGAATTTTAAGTTGAGATGATTTTCTATGAAGATATTTTGTAAATTTTCCACTCTTAATATATTAAAACTCAATTTTTAGTTAGTAATGTGGACTGCAAAGCACTTAGTTTAGGTGATTATTCTCAGTATAAATTTTTTTTTTAACCATCAGATTCCAAATTGGGGGTGACACAGTGGCTTAGTGGTTAGCACTGTCACCTCACAGCAGGAAGGTCGCTGGTTCAAGTCCCAGCTGGATCAGTTGGCATTTCTGTGTGGAGTTTGCATGATCTCCCCCGTTATCATTCAAAATGGGAAATAATTATCGAGATTGCATTTTTGTCATATCGACCAGCCTTAGTTGCAGCTAGAAGGGCATCCACTGTGTAAAACATATGCTGGATAAGTCGGCGGTTCATTCCGCTGTGGCAACCCCTGATGAATAAAGGGACTAAGCTGAAGAAAAATGAATGAATGAATGAATGAAGATACCAAATGTCCAAATATTGTTCAATCAATCCTAACAAAATATACATTGATGAAAAGCTTTGATGTTCAACTTTTAGGTGATTTATAATTCTCAATTTTAAACAAACATACACTTTTTTTTTTTACAATTTATTTGTTGTTGTACACAAGGTTTTGTTGTTCAGGGTCATGCATACAGTATGTAAATTTAAACATACAAAGGAGATTGAAATTAGCTAATAATTTTCCCTTTATTTGATTTTTAAAAATCTGTATTATTGTAAAATTGAAGGAAGTTCAGTTGTGGTTATACCATGCTAGCAGAACAGTGTTTACTAAATAACCAATACACTTTAACAAAATGTCTTTATTTTGTGGAAAACATGGTTATCAATTTTAGAAAACCGCGTCGATTGTTGCGTAAAGAAATATTACAAATGACATTTTAAAGGCTGTAGTGGTAGGAAGTGTAATCTGCTCTTCTTGAGTCACTTTCGTAGTTCAGTGACAGTAGTGGCATTTTAAGCTGTAACAAAAAAATGTGGAAAAAGTGAAGCGCTATGAATACTTTCCGGATGCACTGTAATTAGAAGCTTTTTATGCATATGAATGAAATTAAAAATTCTTCATTGGAACAAATCCTATTTGATGTTCACATTGTTTATGTGTTAGACTCCTGTTTTTGTGTTTTATTCTTTGCTTCTGTGTGTGTTGTAGAAACACTGGGTTGCAGTTCTTTCCCAGGAATACCCTACTTTGGCCTTTCACGCAAGCCTTACCAACTCCTTCGGCAAGGGCTCACTTATCCAGCTCCTGCGGCAGTTTGGCAAGGTGAGACCTTAAACATTTACAACATCTTTTTATGCCCGTACACATCATCGTGCCTTGGAAACCAGAGCAGAAGTTTTTATATGCACAGCAGTTACTCCACCTCATTTATCTACTCAAGCCTCTGTTTTTAGGACAAGCTTGATTTCTGCTTCATAATGGCAACAGATGTAGAAAAAGTAGTGGTTTGCTTGGGGAACCAGATGTACTCTACCTTCCCATGGTATTGGGCTCCTGTCCTGTCTTCACATCTGCCTCAGAGCTATTTTTGGAAGCACAGCCGTAAACAAATACTTGGAAATGCTAAAAAGGAGAGTGGGCTTACGTGACATAAATTTTGCTGAGAGTTATATGACAAGACAGTCTTTTAGGATTATGAAAACAACAGCACAAAAATATCACTGTTACCATGCACGATATAAATCTGCAGGTGTAATGACATTTAAGAGGTCTTTGTGGATTGCGTATCAGTTCTTCATTTCTTGGGCCCACTTTTAAAGCGAGTAGTGAAATCTGAGAGAGGAGGTGCGTGTGTAAATTACAGAGAAAAAGAGTTGATTCAAGGTCGTCTTGTTTTCCTAACCTCCATACCATGAAACCAAAGTTATATCATAGGATTTGATAACATATGCATGCATTTCTTCTATTTAATTGCTGCTTTTCAAAATGACATTTGCTTAGTATTAACATGTCCATATTGATTTTTGCTCAGCTCCATTCCGACAAAAAACAGATCAGTGTTGGTTTTATTGGTTACCCCAACGTTGGAAAGAGCTCTATTATCAATACCCTGCGCTCCAAAAAAGTCTGTAATGTGGCACCCCTTGCTGGCGAAACTAAGGTAAGACCTCACAAGTTGTTTTATTTCCTTCTCAGTGATGTTTATAATTTTTGATGAGCATTTGCATTTTCTATATGAAAATAAACAAATTTTTTGTAAATTTGAGCAAGAAAATGCTGAAAGGTTTATTTTCTTTCAGGGATTTGAGTGGTTCTTTTCTAACCATATTTAATTATATATTTATTCATTCATTCATTCATTCATTCATTCAGGGACAATGTACACGTACATTGTGCCAGAGATAGCTATAAAGCTATTTTACATCTGTAGTTCCTGTGCAGGAAGTTGTAACAAGTTTAACAATATAAAAAAATAAAATAAACCTAGTACAATATACACTTACAGTACAATACATCATAGTCAATAAAATGTAATCAAATCAGCGGTTGCATATTTGATTTTCTTTAAGCATGGTTTTAAAAATATTAAAGGGCACCTATGTTAAAATCATATTTTGTAAGGTGTTTGGACAGAACTGTGTGTAGGTATAGTGTGTCCACAGTCATATTGGTGTGATTTAAACACAGTAAGTCTCTTTTTTTTTTTTTTTTTTTTTTTTTTTTTTTTAATTTCCTGAAGTTAAAATAGGATCCAAATCCTTCCCATTTGGAGGCCCACTGCAACGTGTCATAGGAGTGCAGTACAGTAATTTCTGTTGAGCTTGTGAACACAATGGCAAATCAGAAGTGTTTAAGAACTGCTCAACAGTTCTAAAATGTTAGCGGAAAATAAACGCTTTTAAAATTTCAGTATGGATTGCTACCGAATTACAGTACTGTATTGTGACAACCCTACTTGTAGCACAATAAGATAACTGCATAATAAGATATTCTGTACATAATGTTTTGGGCAAAACTAACACTCATTTAAAAATGTAGTACAACAACTATCTTCAAAATTGTGGTAATTATTATTCATAAATTTGTTGTAAAAAGAAGCTTTAGATGCACCCCCAATTTAAAAAAATAAAGTTCTTTTTTCGTAGGATATTCATTTTTTGTAGGATATTGGATATTTCATCCAAACATTCTGTTATTATTTAGGGTGAAAAAAAGTGATCAGTTCATTTACTCTAATGTGCCTTTGTTTTTGATCTGTGCACAAAAGTACAAAAGTAGATGCTTAGCACAAAGTTCCGACTACGTCTGGGCAATAAATCGATCTCATCGATTAACTCGTGTAAAGTTCACATTGATTTGTTTAATTGAAAATCTGTTTTCACCCTAACACATGGCGCTCCCCTCTGGGCTCCCGTAGTTCCCCCTCCACTCCCATAGAAACACACAAACAACATGCAGCAAGCAGAGGAGGACTCTGAGAAATGTTGTGCTCTTTGAAATTAAATGAAATGAAAAACAACACGGACACCCCCTCCAAAAAACAGCATTCAAAAAAGATCCTTTTTAACAATCATTATAAGTTAGCTTACACTGTAGTTTACTTTCACTGTAATTGTATAACATGGTGTAATTTATATTATTATTATTGTAAAAGTGTATGCAATTATAAATAGAGCTTGTGAAATGTGATCTTTAAAAGACAGCTGTTTTTCTTTAGCATTTTAATATCCTATAATTATGATAAGGTTATATAGGTTAATAACCTTCAACTCCAAGCATTTTTTTGTGAGCGGAAAATTGATTTAAATCGTAAATCGATTTTTTTTTTAAAAGGCCATATCGCCCAGCCCTAGTTCACACTTCAGTTTTGAAGCTAGTCCACTAAAAATGACAAAAATAAAAAAAGCACTTATTATGAATTACTCTTGCTGCCACATTTAAAGTCATCTTCTGAACAGGCCCGTAGCCTGGGGGGGGTTCAGGTGGTTCAAAAGACCCACCCCCCATTGACAAAGGTCCAATATTTGTCTCACATAAGCTCATTTGTCCTATTTAGACATCAAAATATCAATATCAAAATAGCGCATTGATAAAGGCTTTAAGACCAAGCGCAGTCTGATGCAAGTAAAGTCAACTTTCACTGTATTGTTGTTATAAAGAAAACATTTTATAAGTAACTT
Source organism: Danio kyathit (assembly GCA_903798195.1). Taxonomy (NCBI): domain Eukaryota; kingdom Metazoa; phylum Chordata; class Actinopteri; order Cypriniformes; family Danionidae; genus Danio; species Danio kyathit. Next base: position 43,843,771 of record LR812534.1, read on the forward strand.
TTATTCTAAATCTTGATAGAAAAAAATGACCAATAAAAGGTTGTGAAGCACCAAAAGCGGCACATATTAACACTTATTATGCTGTTGTTGTTATTCATGAATTTTCAAATGCACTTTTTTTTCAAGAGAAGCTAGAAAAATCATTAAGCTCTACATCATTATTATTATTATTGTTTTTATTTATTTTTTTATTCAAATGGTCAAATTCTGAGACTGAGTAAAGTTGAATATGCTGACCAGTTTGTTATTTGCCTAATAAATGACAGTAGGCCACAGTTTTAAATTTAAAGTTTTAACAGATTGCTTAAATAAGTAGCCTCTTCATATTTCTTTATTCTAAATCTTGAGAAATTGTTTTTTGTACCTCAAAAAGTGACGGTCCGACAAGCTAATTTAGCAAAAAAAAAGTGCTTAAAGTTTCACTAAAATGCAGCATTAAAACCTCAAAATTAAATGGAAAATGAGTCAAATAACTGCAAAAGGGTCCACTTTTTGAGAAAAAAAGAACCACTCTTTTCACTAGGCTGGCTACGGGCCTACTGAAGTGTTTTCATTTTTGGTGATCTGTTCCTATAACATCCACTTTGGTTTATGCCCTGATTATGAACATCATACCATTTAAGCCTTTGTAGTTTGTGTGTGATCTTAAATAATTGGGAATTTATTTTCCGAGTCCACTAGTGAGTGTACGATTACCTACCAGATGCTGACATGTTAACGTTTTGGGTGGCTTGAGTTTCCTGCAGTTTTGAAACAGTTTTGAGTTTCCGGATTTGGCCGCAAGTTCTGTGTATTTATGTTTTGTTTTGTTTTTGTGTGAAATTGACTTTTTATGTTTTTAAAGTTTTCCTCTCAATTTGCAAACATGGACCTGAGAAAAATGATTTTCCAAAAGAATGAAAAAGACATCATACCAATAGGGGCCAGATTGAAATCCAATTCTAAACACAATCTGGACTTCCACACTCTTCTGTTTACGTTTTTAATGATGAATTATAACATTTCGGTTTTCCCTTGTGTGCCCTGATTTAGTTGGACGTTTTCTGTCCCCAGTTTTCCTTTCTTTCAAAAACAATCTTTCTGTTTTGATTATGAGATCAATCGATTTGATTGATTATAATAGCTTAAAAGTTTTTGTTTTGCCTCATTAACTAGTTTTTCCCAAATGTTGAAATTTGACTGAATCACTGTTTAGGCCCTTCGCCATACAGCAACACTGAGAAACTATAAACACAACAAATAATTATGATGTTGCAGCTTATTATAAATTCATTATAATAATAAGTTCATTATATGGTAATGTTTTCAGCCTTGTTGCTTTTTAAATAGATCAATGTAAGCACAGTGGTCTCAAACTCCAATTCCTGGAGGGCCGCAGCTCTGCATAGTTTAGCTCCAATCACCTCCAACTCGCATCTGCCTAATAGTCTCTAGCTGTCTTGAGCACCTTGATTAGTTGGATCAGCTGTGTTTGATTAGGGTTGGAGCAAAACTGTGCAGAGCTGCGGCCCTCCAGGAATCGAGTTTGAGACCTATGATCTAAGGACTTTCACATAAATGCATGACTATGTGGACCTTCTGCTCAGCCATTATACTTTAACCAACAGTTTTTTTCTCTGTAGGTTTGGCAGTACATCACACTAATGAGACGGATTTTCCTCATCGACTGTCCTGGCGTTGTTTACCCGTCTGATGACAGCGAGACTGACATTGTGTTGAAGGGAGTGGTACGATTGACTTAACTCCTAAAATCAATCATTCACTTTTGGCAATTCACACACTTCATCCACTCCATTTATATGTGTTCCTTCAGGTCCAAGTGGAGAAGATCCGAAATCCAGAGGATCACATCGGAGCAGTGCTGGAGAGAGCCAAAGCGGAGTACATCCAGAAGACATACCGCATTCCCTCATGGAGCTCTGCCGAGGATTTCCTGGAAAAACTCGCCTTTCGCACCGGAAAACTGCTTAAGGTCTGGCTGGGTTCTAGAGTAGCTGATAAAATGAGCTGTCAGCTTGGTCCTCGAGGCTCATTTGTTTATTTTTTACTCTAGAGTGTCCAATTGAGAAGTGACAGTTTGCTTATTTTAAGCTGGTGGAAAACATTGTTGAATTGCCCATTTACCATCCTGTCATGCCAAAACCACTAAGATTTAGTTGAAAGATTTGTATCGAAGTGTTTTTGGCTTGCATGTTGGTTTTGTTCGGTTTTTTTAATTTTTGTCCAAATACTGTACATGTCATTAGGGCTGTATATTTGGCAGTTTGATGCATGTTATGTATATTGTGATACTGTAACAGGGTGTCCGAGGCGTCTTAATGTCTTAAATCTCAAAATCTAAATTTTAGACCTTAAGTTTCAAAGGGCACCTATCATGAAAATCATCTTTTATAAGCTGTTTTGACAGAACTGTGCAGGTATAGTGTGTCCACAGTCATATTAGGGTGATATAAAGACAATAAGTTTTTTTTTTTTATAAACTTCCTGATGTTAAATCAAAGTCCAAATCCCTCCGGTTTTGAGGCCCACCGCAACATGACATAGGAGTGCGGTTTCCCCACCCACGAATTGATTGACAGCCGCTTATTAGCATGTCTCTGTAGTAACGTGTATAATCATATCAACAAGACAGGATGCGTCAAAGCAACTGGGATTAAAAGATCTGTTGAGCTCGCTGTGATCAATCATCATCAAATGTGATCAAGAATGAGTTTTACAAGTTTAAAACATTTTCAGGTTTATTTTATGCATAACGGATATCCATACAGCAGTGGATATTAACGTGTATCAAAATAACAGTTCAAAGTTAAACATGTGCGCTGTGTGTGTATGTGCATGAACTTTGTAACGACATTGTGTGTGACTCATCATCGCAGAAAGGCTTGAATTAACTCCACAACAAATACATCAAATAATCATTGGGAAGTTCTTACTGTAGCATTTCTTACAAACGTTACATGAGATCTGCTTCCTTCATGTCTGTCACTGTGCTGTTTATCTGACGCATCCGAGGTGGAGAATGAGGCACACTCTGACTGGCACGTGGGAACGGTGGGCGGGGAGAACTAGCATTAAAGGCACAGACCACAAAAACAGCTACATTGTGTTCAGAGCAGAAAATTCCAATATTCTGAAAGGTATAATAAATAATCTGATGGGTGTTTTGAGCTGAAACTTTACAGACACATTCTGGAGACACAAAAGACCTAACTTAAATCTTGAAAATTGGGTAAAATACGTGCCCTTTAAATTTACTGGAATACTGTGTTGTAGGTCTTCATTTTTTTTTTTAAACATATCTTAATTTTTCTTTGTTCATGTATTGCTACCCATCTGATCAACACCCATACAACAATCCATCTCAATAAAACTTTAAACTTTTTATTTAAAAAGGTCATTTTTAACTATTTACCATAATGGTCTAATTATTTTCCTTATAATAACATTTGTTTAAAAGTTTATTTACTGCTGAGGACAGATTTTATTTTAGATTGTTGTGCATACGTTTAGTTTAACTTAGTTTAATTTAGTTTAGTTTAAACTTTTTAAACATTTGTTTCTTTTGTTGTAAAAAAGTGTATAGATACAAGTAGAGCTTGCTTGTTTTTACACAATATTTAAAATATGTTGCTAAGAAATATCGAAAATATTAATTTTTTCTTTTTTAAATTAAATCTTGTATTATTAAATGTATTAAATTATAATTGTTTTTGATAGGGCAAATTAAAATCTTTCCCATCTGGGCCATTTGAAAAAGATTCCTTTATGAGCCCTTTATTTAAAAATGTCTTAAAGTCTTAAATATAACTTAGTGAAACCAGCAATTTTATTTTACTTTTCAGAAAGATTTTTTTTTGTTTTTGTAATTAATTTTTTAATTTTTTTACTTTTTTTTGTATATAAAAAACATTAATATTGATATTATTGAAGTCAATACAGCATTTTTGATCATGAAAAAAAAAAAATCCAGTATTCATTTACAACAATATTTTCTTATCCCCTACATGTCAGCAATGTAATCTATTTTCTGTTGTTCCTGAAACAGGGTGGAGAACCAGATCTGCCTACTGTGTCTAAAATGGTTCTGAATGATTGGCAGAGGGGACGCATCCCGTTTTTTGTGAAGCCCCCTGGCGGTGAGATGGACGAAGAGGTAAATAAGCATTTGTTCTTTATTTCACTCAAAGTCTAGATTCATTTCACCAAAACAAGTGCTCCAGCTTTGGAAATTTGGACTTAATATTGAAACATGAGTTCCAAGATCATCAGTGGTGCGTGTTTTGCTGAAATGAAAAGCTTTGTGTTGTTGTGCCGACCTCAGAAGACACTGTTTATATCTAACTTCCTTAATACGTATCGAATTATTTGAGACAAATCCTTTTTAAGCCACTGTGGCCAACAAAATGACTTGTATTCTGACAGTCTTTATACTGGCAGGCTTTAACGCATTTTTAAACATTTATAGTCTTAAACTGACACTTGATCTTTCCTCTCAGAACAAAGCCCAGGCGATGCTGGAAATGCCAGAGATGGAAAGCGAGATGGATGAGTTGGAAAACAGACTTGAAGCTCAGGATGTGGAAGAGGCCTCATCAAGCCAGCATGAAGAACAAAAGCTGCTGAAAAAGAAGAAAGAAGAGGTGCAGAAACTCTTCAACGATGTCAAGCAGAACTTTGGCAAAATTAACGTCGCCCCGGAGTTCAGCGAAGAAGACCTTGTGCCTGTGGAGATGCCGGACATAATGGATGCTTCCGGCTCAGAAGGTGAGGAAAACGAGGAGGAGGAGGAGGATGAGGAGAAAGCGGAAGAGGACACTGGAGGACAGCAGGAAGAAGAGTCCTCTGTTTCAAACTCAACACCCAAAGCAGAGAAAAAGAGCACACAGGAAGTGAGCAAAGAGATGGATGAGAAGATTGCTAAATTGAAACATTTTCTTGATCGAGCCAAGTCAAAGCACTTCTCCGCCATACGGTTTGTTTACTCTTCTATTGGTTTACAAGGGTGTGTTTTGCGGATGAGTTTAGTGTTTAGCTAAATTAACATAAATCTATATTAACAGTGCTGTGTTGTCTTTGTTTTTACAGCATTCCTAAAGGTCTTTCTGAAAGGGTGTTTACTGAAACCGTAGCAAAGCAGAACGCTGCAAAGAATCAACAACAGAAAGGTACACCCAATATCCTGAAAAACAAATTATAATATTCTGAAATCTTAATATTATAATATAATATTATAATATAATTTAAACTTAAAGTCTGCTTGAAATCAAAATTTACAATGTTTATTTAGCTAGCTCACATTGTTATTCTGAAGGTGATGAATGATTGAATGATTAATCCATGCAATTTAATCCATTATGCATTTGGAGTGGCGGTTCTTCTGTTGACATCAACCTGAGGGCTTCACTAGCAACTACATATTAATATTCTCTCTAACCGTTAGTTTGCTATGAGGGAACAGCCTACTCATATTAACCTTTATTTTACATCTACAGAATCGTGAGAAAATTGTGATCTTTATTTTAAGCAAAATAAATCATCATTCTCATTTTAGCCAGAATCGTGCAGCCCTATGTACAAGTATATTCACAGTATTAAAATATTGAAAATAATACTGTCAACAGCAATAATTATTGTCATGAAACATACAAGTATTGATTGTCCTCTTTTTATTTCCTAGCTGTAAAACAAGGTAAACGGAGGAGAGCTGTAGAAGATGAGCCTGCACAGCCTGCAAAACTCACTTCTAAAGAGGTATTCACTGCTGCACAAGTTCATCCAAATATCTTAAGTAAAAAAAATAAAAAAAACAGACCAAGTATAACTTTTTCTGTTAAACTTCACCCCAACAGAAAAGGAGAATTGAGCGTGCCCAGAAAGTGAAGAAAGTGGGAGTCCGCTATTATGAGACGCACAATGTCAAAAACAAGAATAAGAACAGAAAAATTCCCTCAGATGGCAAGAAAGCCAATCGAGCCAAGCGATAAGAGCACATCATCAGATACCCAGTCCCATCAATCCCTGTTTCCAGAGTCCTGTTGGTGGCTGATTTGGAAGATCTGGAGTCAAATCACAGTGATTTGTGTAAAGGTGCAGGTTTGGTTGATCTGTGATGCACTTTAATCATACTGTGATGCTAACCATCATCCTGAACATTACGACTGCACTCTGACAGCTAATTCTCTTTAGCGTTGTGCATTTTCAAAAGCTTTTAACTTAAGTCAACGTCCTAATTCAGCAGTGTTGAAATGTGGATCATGTACTTGAGTGCCATTTTGTCTGGTGAAAAAGCAACACATTCTCTGAACGTATAAATCTTTTATTTGTTGAATTTGTTTGAGTTGGAGTATTATTATTCTAATACTATTTAGGATTTATTCTTCAGGGTGATTATGCTCTCCAGTTGTGCCTAAATAAACATAAATGAAAGTGTAAGTGTATGGAAAAATAATGGTGATTTTGATGATGTCTATTTTTTTTTTTTTTTTTTTTTTACCTTGAGTTGTTGGTTGGTTCGTTTGAGGAACTGGACTTCTTCCGCGTGCTTCTTTTCCTCAATGTCCCTCCGCTCTGCTTCCCGTCTCTCAATTGCATCACATTTAGCTTTTTGCTCGTTCACCAGCCTCTCCAGATCTCGCTTCTCGCTCTCCAACTCTGAAATCTACCAGATGTTTGTATCTCACCAATGGGAAAATCATGTGGGGTTCTCAGATCTTGCTATGAAGATTTTTGACTTGCTTTTTTTAGCACATAATTTGAAAATGTTTTCTTTTTGACCATACAATCAGTCAGGGGAGCTACCGTTGTTTTAGGTTCCAGTGACTTTTTTGTTTTGTCCATGTAGGAAGTTGAAACAATTAGAACCCACTGACTACACTGTTTTTCCAGTGCTGGGTTGCGGCTGGAAGGGCATTCGCTGCATAAAACATATGTTGGAATAGTTGGCAGTTCATTCTGCTGTGGCAACCCTGATAAATAAGGGACTAAGCTGAAGGAGAATGAATGAATACACTGTAAAAAAATGCAGGGTTTAACACAATTCATTCATGTTGTCCCAACACTAATTAATTAAGTTAACTTAACAAATTGAAGTAGATTGAACTTAAACAAATTGAGTTGTCCTCAAAATTTTCAAATTTCAGCTCATTTTAAATAAGCAGTTTTGTACAAGCAGCACAAATATTTTTTGAGCATAATTATATGGGTTTTTTATAGGGGAGAATTTAAGAATTATAAAAATGTAAAAAATTATATGGTCAACTATTATTTTTCAAATGAAGGAAAACACTTGAAAATTCTGGATTTTTGGTCGTATCGGTTTTGAAGTGAATGTAATTTTTTATTAAATCTGTTAGCTTTTGATTATATTCCAAATTAAAAAGAAACAACTTTTTCTTGTCATTTAGATTTTTAGTTTTTTAACAAACAAAAAGGTGCCATGTTTACAAGAATTTATATTTAGATAACATGCCAAAAGCTTCAGAAGCAATAAACCATAATTTTCTTTAAAACCATTTTCTTTAAACAAATACATTATTTGGAAGAAATATTGTTAGACCTTTTATATAATAAAACAAACATTTTACTCAAACATAATCCAAATAAACACCATGTTCTCATTATTCCACCTATATTTTGATTTTTTTTCACAAACATTATTTGCAACATTAAAGTGGACATTTAACAAGCCCTATTGAGTTTTTATATAATGCAGATACCAAACACTAATGAATATTTTTTTTTAAATATTAACATCCAGACAGTTTGTCAGAAAATCCCCAAAAAAACACATTTGTCCCACTTTACCTTGTTCTCGAAGTCTGACTTCCCCTGCTCCCCCTGCAGAGCTTTCCTCATGCCAAAAGCCACACTGCTCTCGTACAGCGTCTGATAAGCAGCGATGGTCATGCGAATCTCATCTCTTACTTGCAGCAGCAAAAGGCCCCGTTCAGCACAGTTGATGGTCACCTGTCTGATGAGCTCATCTAAGAGATATAACGCAGTCAATGGAAATCTCAAGAACCACTTCATTTGCATTACATGTCATTTTTGGTTTTACCGAAGCATTGATTGTAGAGCTCTCTGCGCACCGGACAGATGCCCGTCTCTCTGGCCTGCCTCTCCTGCAGTTTTTTGTCTAATTGTTCTTGCAGGTGAATAACATCCACTCGTGTGCATGGAACGCTGGACACCGGCTGCACCCATAACTGGTTGTCCTCCATCCATTCCCTGCGACAGGACCATTTGTAAGATTTATGTACTATTTGGGGCTTGGAATTATTTTTTGAGAGAGAAATCTATGCTTACCCAGGCGAAATATTATTGTGAACAGATACAATGTAAATATTTTTTCTATTTTAAAATTTCATTTATTCATGTGAAGTAAAAGCTGGATTTCCAGCAGTCATTTCTCTTGTTTGCAGTGTCACTTGATTCGTCAGAGGTCATTCTATTTAAATGGTGCCAAAGAAACATTTGGTAATATTTTCAGTGGTGCTGCTTAATATAAATTCTTTACTTATGCTTCTTAAATCAGTCAATAAATAACTGGTGTATAAAAATCATGTATTAGTCATGACAAAAATACCACTAGTTGAAACTGAATAGTTGATATGTTGCTGACAAATTCCTATGGAAGTCAACCGTAAAAATGTGACAATAGTTACAATTGAAATACAAGTACTAGTGTCTATTTAATAGCTTATAGCATGTAACAAGTATTAGTAACCCTTGAATAAAAATTGCATCTAACATTTAACTGTGTCTAATAAAAATCATTTGTATCTGATGAGAAAGTATTGTACTAGTATTTACAAAATAAATACTGATAGCAAGAAAAAAGATGCTAGTATTTTTTAAAGGTTTAAATAAAATGGCTTGCCATAAAGAATTCTACAAATTCCTTTGCTGTCACTGTAAAACATTTTTTTGGATTTTTAATAAATGTTTATTTAATGTTCATTTAAAAACTTGACACCAAATTTAACATGATTAATTGGATTGTTCACCCGAGAATTTTCATTTTTTTTCATATTTATTTGCACTCAAAGCAGTTCTACGCTTTTATACATTTCTTTTTTTTTGTTGTTGAATACAAAACAAGACATCCTAAAGAATGTTGGGGAAAAAGCAGATATCTATTGTCATCCACGGTAGGCACAAAAAAAACTATGGAAGTCAATGGCAGTTTTTTTTCCGACATTCTTTAATAATCAATTCATGTTTATTTCTATAGCGCTTTTACAATGTATATCGTGTCAAAGCAGCTTAACATAGACGTTCTAGTCAATTGAAACTGTATTAGTCCAGTTTTCCATGTTTGTATTCATCAGAACAAACCAAACAGGATTAATTAGAACATATGAATCATTAGTAAACGATGACAGAATGTTCATTTTTTGGTGAACTATCCCTTCAAATTTACAAATTACTACCATATCTCACATTGTTAACTTTTTAAAAAAAAGTCTATCTATTTTTTAATACTTAGGTGGCAGGATGGCATTCAGGATCTCTTCGGTTTGCTGTTTGTTGGCCTCTGCGGAGGGACTCTTGGGTTTGGGTGGCGGTGGAACTGGACCGGTTTCTACCACCTGGTGTGAGCTCACTTTCAGAGGACGACTCTAAAGTCAAAAGAGAAAGAAAAGGTGGGAAAACTAGTACATTTCACAGTGGTTTACGTAAAGGTTTTTTTTATTTATTTACATATCGTTAACGTTACATATCAGAGCTGTGCTTACCCTCGGAGACTTTCTCTCTGTATTCTTGCTCACTAACACCGGAGATTCATACTTCAGCAAGGAGTCAGACGAAGGAATCATGTTTTTAACGTTCATTTGTCAAGAAATGACACAAAAGTTTCAGGTTTACGATTTGCTATAAGACTTCAGCTCACTCGCCAGCACTGAGACGTTATGTTTTATTGTGTAGGGTTACTATAGCAACCGCGCTTGCCTCTGGATACCTTCAGTGAAGCAGCAGTTCCAAAACTAAATAGCACAAACAAAACAATGAAGAACTAGATTGCTAAATGACGATCATTTACTCTTTCTTATAAATAAATTCAATACAAATATATGTGTTCCATTCTATTTTTCTAAATAGCAAAGCAAAGACCAGGCGCAAATATTTTTCATTGAAAAGCATCCTTTCTGCCACATTTTTAGTAATTTATTTTAAAATTCCCATTTTTTTTTCAATTGTAATGAATAAAACTGTACGGTTTGGTGTATAATCGCCTATGAACTGAATGTGTAAGGCTCAGTACAATAACAAATTTCAAAATATCCTTTAATATATTGTTAATTTTTATTATAAACAGTTATAGAAATTATAGAAAACAAATTATAGAAATTATATATTATAAATAACTATTATAAATCTGATCACTTTAACACTTTAAAAGCCCAAAATCTCAAAACTGACATGCATTTATTTGCCTGCGTCTCGTCCTGACTAAAAAAAAATCTAATATTACTAAATACGGCAACAAATGTATTGCTCATCACTAGTTAATATTCGCAAATGCATTTATTAATAAGTTAAACCTGTAAATAAATATACCTATAAACTGTAAATCGAACCCTTAAAGGAAGTGGAACTAAATCGTCTTCCATAGGGATGAATTTCTTCAGCGTACAAACCTCGAACCGGAAGTGTACATGGAAGTTTCGTAAATGCGGTTTGAATGTGTTTTCGTGCTCTCCTTTGGTATGAACGACTCTTACTTTTTACGGAGCTAATAGACGAGTTCATTTCACGATGGATAACAGGAGACGACACAGAGAATCTCCTGTCCGGGATGTAAAGGCGAAAATTAAACAAGAAAGAGTGAGTCCCGCGCGGCCTCCGCGAGCGCGCAGACACAGTTCAGGCTCCAGCCGAGACAGCAGCAGTCCTGCGCCGCGCCGACGAGACAGCAGGTCAGCCTGACAGCGACCGTCAACAGGAGATCAATCACTTTTTATTGAACTATTCCTTTACAGTGTTGTGGTGTTCGCTTGTGCTTATTGAGTATTACACGTGGGAAGGATCAACAAGTCTTTTCACGTGTAACGTTAGTCGGGAGTTTTATAAATCATGCTTACTGAACTATATTTGCAGATCACCGGTGAGGAGAAAGGACAGATCGCCGGCGAGAAGAGACCGTTCGTCGGGGAGACAGCAGGAGAGGTCGCCTCGTCCCCGGAGGAGCAGAAGCCCGCATCGCAACACTGAGGCGAGGATAAAACGAGTGAGTAAAGTCCCCTTCATTAACCTAAAACTGAACTGAGAAAGCTCAGCTGGATTTACAGGTGTTAAAGACCAAAGTGGCTTATTAAATAGAATCCTGGGACGACAGCAGCACACAAAAATCAATAAAACATTATTTGTTACTGCAGAAACCTGTATACTTTATATTTTCTAATATTTATTTAGCAATTTTCATTGTTGTTTAAAGTTACATAAGAGACTCAACCCTGTAAATAAGTGGTTGCTGCTTGTTTTAGTTATATCAAATTATTAAATCAAATAAACTTTTCAGCTTTTACGTCATTTGAGTTTACATTAACTAAAACATTGATTTGAGTTTTGTAAAATAAAAGTGAATCGTTGAATCCAGGTTATCTTATGTTTAGTTAAATTTAAGTACAAACATTCTGTCTGTCTTCACTTATTAATCACATTTTCTACATATTTTCTATTAATACATTCTTAAGAAAATAGATTAGTAACAGTACAGATTATTTTTTCTCAGAAGTGTATTAAAATAATTTTAAGTGAATTTTGTATTTTTTATTTTAGCATTTTACAAATGTAATAAACTATTTTTCATCTTTCATGATTGTATAAAATGATGAATATATTTTGCAGCTATGTTACAACATTGTAGACCCAGTATTTTAATTATAAAACGTATTTAATTTATTATATAAACATAATGGAGAAATGCTGTGAATGTACATTTTGACGCATCACTTGCCTTTACAATGCTTTCTATGTGTATAAGTTGTTTGCAATCATGTGGTTCTGATGATGCGTGAAATTCAGATAGAGGGCAGGAAGTAAAAAATTGAATGGGAAACAGAGGAAAGTCTGTATTTTTGTGATTTATACCATATTTCAAGGGATATATAAATAGAAAATAAACACATATGTTGGGTATGATCCTTGTATCATGAAGAGGACAGAGTTTTCTACTGAACTAAAATATATTTGCCTGCCATCAATGCAGTAGACATTTAGCATGTAAAATATTATCATCATCATTATATATATTTTTAGTGGATGGTAAAAAGAGCTCCACAATAACGGTTTAGTTTTGCACGCAATGGCAGCATAGCATTTCTTTTTTTGTTCATTCGAAGAACTTACCATCAAACATTCAATTCTGCTGCACATCTCGATGTTCACGTTACAGTTGTGTATTTCACTGAAACGCCAGTAAAAACATTGATTATTGCAAAATAAGATGGAGATTTCATTGCAGTAATTGCAGGGCAACGTACGTTATTTGTTCTTCTGGATTTTGTATATGTGTGGTGTTTGTATCTGATTTTTATATAACACGTTAACATATTTATACACATAGCTAGGCCTTTATATGATAATTATTATTGTTGTCAAACGAATTATCATATTCAAAAAAAATTGTACACATAAATATATTGAATGAATGTTTATTACATGCTGCCTTTTTTCCCGTTTTTAAGCCAGTTTCTTGAACTTTTCCCCCGTTATGACCAAAACCTTTTGAAAGCCTATAAAAGCTGTTTGGCGTTTCTCATTTAAACAATTATATACAACACCAAACAAACATTTTTATCTTCTGATAGCGATTCCCATGTACAAGAATTACTTCCTGCCCTCTATCGGAGTCTCGCGCATCATCAATGAGGTCATGTGAAAACAGCCTATAAAATCCCTTTGTGAAGGTAGTTTGATGTCTTCTACCCACATGTAATTTTTATAAAAATTTATGGTGATTGTATCCAAACATTGACATTATTATTATTATTAGTTATATTATTAATGAATGTTAATAAATAGACATAGTAAGTGTAAGTTTTAACAACAGAGATGTTTGTTTTCATTATAGGAACAAGATGATCCCAGAGGATCTGAAAGCCATCGGCATCGTGAGAGAAGGGACGACTCAAACGACCGCAGGCTGAAAAGGGAGGCCGAGCGACCACGGCAAAGAGATCGAGGCCGAGAACAAGACAGACAAAGGGGAAGAATACGAGATGCCCATATTCAAGAGCAACAGCAGGCTGAGAGGGAACGACACAATGAGCGGCGAAGGGAGAATCGTCTCCGACAGGAAGCTCAGAGCGGTGGTGCTGAGGAAATGCTTGAGTTCGGCAGTGAAAACAATGACGAATCGGAACCTGCAGCAGAGAAGGAAAAGCCCAACTTTGAACTGTCAGGTGCTTTGGTGGAAGATACCAATACATTCAGAGGGGAGGTGATCAAGTATAATGAGCCTCCTGAGGCGCGGATCCCTAAAAGAAGATGGCGTTTGTATCCCTTTAAGAATGACGAACCGCTCCCGGTCATGTACATCCACAGGCAGAGTGCGTATCTACTTGGAAGACTGAGGAAGATTGCAGACATTCCTATCGACCATCCGTCTTGTTCCAAACAACATGCTGTTTTTCAATACAGGTCAGAGCAATGCAAGATATTACTTAGTAAATGGGTGGTGTTGGCTTGAAAAGAAAGTTAACTGTTTAAAGTAATTTAGAGCTTTTTATTAAATCCAATGTTGTAGTTTTTTTTATTATTTGTTTTTATTTTATAATTCTTAATCAGATGTTTTAAACTGAAACATCTGGTGATATGTTGGACGTAGTTAACTTAAACAAAAGCCTTTAAAAATGGGTTTGAAAATGCAAGACTTAGGATACCACGTTTTTCTGCGTAAATGACATAATCATGAATTTCTGAAGTGATGTATTGAGCATGAGTGTTACATGTTCAGTCTATAGGCATGTGCGAACACTTAAAGGGATCGTTCACTCAAAAATGAATATTACCTGATAATTTACCCTCCCTTCTGTGGTTTCTAACCTTTATCTTCTGTTGGACATAAAAGAAGATATTTTTAAAAAAGGCTGGTTGCTGAAGTCAACCTACCAGCATTTTACAAAATATCTTATTGTGTTTAACAGAAGAACGAAACTCAAATAAGGTTTGAACAAGTAAAGGGTACGTAAATGATGACAGAATTTAGATTTTGGCTTGAACTATCCCCTTAACAAAAATGTATATCAGGTTTTTGTACAAAGTGACCACCATCATCATCATCATCATCATCATCTACTGGCCTGACATACAAATTATGTTTTTGAAAAAACATTTAAAAAAATACAAAAGAGAACGTTTTCAATTTGCATTTTTGCATCTCTTCTGACAAACATTAGCAATCTTATCTCTCTCGCTCGCTCTCTCTCTCTCTCTCTCTCTCTCTCTCTCTCTCTCTCTCTCTCTCTCTCTCAATTTCAATTTCAATAATTTCTTTATTGACATGACAAATGTTACAATTGTATTGCCAAAGCAGTTCTAAAGTTTACATAAAAAGCAACATGCATATATAATAATAAAAAACAAAACAGTAAACACAGAAAATAGTAGTAGTAGTAAAAAAAGATGATATTTATACATAATAATTAAATAAAATATCAACAATACATCGTGTTATTCAATATGTCATATTATTATTCAACATATATTATTCATACAAATCAATACAAAGATAATAATAGATCAGAATAAACTGTCCATTTAACAACCAACATTTTAGGATAAAACAGTAATAAAAACAATAATAATCAGTAATAATCTCTCTCTCTCTCTTTATTTTGTTTAATTTATTTAATCCACTAATTTGCATTTTTCACCAATATAAACATTTACCCATCTCTAGCGACATTTCAGTGTAGAGTTTTCACTCATCATTTTTCAACCTGTTTTCAAAATCATACATTTTGTAATGTTAATCGTTTAAAAACCCAACAACAAATAAATCAATTGTAAGTAATAAATAGGAAGGCACTGTGAATCCAATTAAGCTCTCTATTTCTACATCCAGACAGCATACACCATAAAAAATCGTTACATTATTATCTCAATATTTAAAAATAAAATATTGTGAGACATTTACGGTTAGCATTTGAACTAAATTTTTTTGGCTCTGTTTTAACCTCGTATTGGCATGCGTTTTTAGTGTTGTGTTCACAAATGGTCAGCCGACACGCATTACATTTTGGTTTATAAGCTTGTGTGTTTTGGCATGACACGGCAAAGTTTGAATACATTGTTTTGATTTACATTTTCTCAGCTTGTTGCATAATTACAGCACACATTATGTCAGAAGGTGGAGGTCTTTTGTCATTGTTTGTACACACAAAAAATGAGAATTTACTATTTACTCACGTGGTTATAAACATTTATGAGTATCTTTCTTCTGTTGAACACAAAAGAAGATATTTTTTTGCTGAAAACCTGTAACCTTTGACTTCCATGGTAGAAAAACAAACACTATATGAATGTGAGTGGTTACAGGTTTAACAGCTTTTTTAAAATGTATATATTTTGTTGAACAGAAGAAACTCTGTTGTTTGGAACAAGTGAACGGAGAGTAAATGATGAGAGAACTGAGATTTTTGGTTGAACTGTTTACGTTGTCAAAGAGAACTGATCAAATGCAATTTCAATTTAAAGCTGCAAGCAGCGATGAAAGGGACCTCGCACTGTGGCTTAACGCCGCCGGTAGCCTTAGGATGACAGAGAAAGAAATGATGCTATAACTTAATATTTGCATGCAGATGTCTTCTGGAGAGGAATCTCACCTATCATGTGAATTTTTAGGCAGATCAGACATTGTTTGGCTGAGTTATAAGTACTTCCTCCTCCATGGCGATACACTGAACTTTGTCAGTATGCCACAGACATGCCCTTTGGCGAAAACTTTAGATCTTCACAATTTAACATCACAAAGGCCTTTGGATTGTATTGGCAAAACATGGATTCGGTCTGATAAAATTTCTTAGAGTTTGTTATGCTGTAAAACACGTCATTTCCTGTTGCCAGCAGGTGGCGCTATAACTGTAACTGAATATTGGCATATAAACGTGTTCAGGTCAGGACTGTCCTGGGGCCTGTTTCAATAAGGAGGTTCAATCAACTCGGAGTTTAAACTTGAACTCTGAGTTGATTTACCGAGAGATTAAAAACTCAGAGTTTTCGGTTTCAGAATAGCTGATCTGGGTTGGGTCAATCAACTTTGAGTAGACCAACTCAGAGTTAAGCGCGCACACCGCAACTATAAAAAGGCATTATCAATGGAACGCAGATATTACGAGTTCTCCAGCTGAACTTGATGTGCTCATGCAAAGTTATAGCAAATATGACCATATATTTAAAAAAGCAACACCACTGCATCAGTGAAACAGAGACAGTTAGCGTGGGAAAACATAGCTGCTCAAGTTAATGCGCAATTTTACATTTAAAGTATTTAAATAATTAAGTATAATAAAAAAGTCATGTAATGTGTTACGTTTATTGGCCATAATTTTAAAGTTATTTCAGATGTAATTGCATTAAATTACATAAAATAGGCTAGTGCATTTCTACAACAAATTTGACAAAACAAGAATGCATATAACCTTAGCTAAATGTACAGTGGAAATGTTTAATTTAAGGTTCCCACTTTTGCAATCATTGATCAGTTTTAATAGATTTGAGTGCACTTGTGTGTCTGCCTTTTTTTTTATAGTTTGAGTGGTAGAGGATGATATGACATTTATAATGTAAGCAGAACTAAAAAAAATAGTTTTTAGAAGGAGTAATAATCCCATCTAGTTAGTAGGTCAGTGAATTTAAGCTAATTAATTACTAAAAAAGGACAAGCTATTCTCGTACGTGACTTTATTCTTTGTGTGACTGAAATGTATTAGCTACACTGTAAAAAATAAAAAGTTGAGTTAACTTTAAATTTTAAAGCAACCGGCTGCAAATAAATTTTGAGTTTAATAAGCTTCAGTGGCACAACTTCAACCACTGAAGCTTAATAAACTCAAAATTTATTTGCAGCCGGTTGCTTTAAAATTTAAAGTTAACTCAACGTTTTATTTTTTGAACATATGGAGAAATAAAAATTTAAAGTCTGCTCAACTGAATATTTTACTTTCATTGAACAAACAGTTCCAAACATGCAGTTAAATCATTTTTATGAGTAAATTTAACTCTGAGCTCAAAAATATGTCCACCTAACTTACAATTTTAAACTGAGTTAACAATTTGTAAGTTGGATTTTTTACAGTGTATGTTTCCATACAAAAATGCTAATTAATTTTTTGTGCAAAACTGGATTATCGCATAAAAGATGTGCGAGTAAAGCAGCGTTTCCATCCAACCAGTCAAAGAGAACAAAATTGTCACTTCCTGATTAACTGCTAAATATCAACAGTAAAAACTGAGTTTACTGCGGTAGAAGAAGCTGCGTGAACATGTTCTTTATTTAATAAATGACTTGTGCCTCAGAAGACAATGCCGACACACAATGAACGCGTGGTGGCGTTTGAGACGCGCATGAGACGCGATAATATAATAATATAATATATTGATAATATATCAATACTGAAACGATTAAGGCGTTTTAGAATGACCAAAACAACATTTCAGATGTTTTACAGTGTGCTCAACATGCTGGTTTGTCCATTCACACACATTTTCATCATCATATGATCTCTTATACCAAACCTTTTTAATGCGTATACTGGAATTTGTTCAGTAAAAGTGTTTCCAAGCATCTTTTCTTATCGAATAAAAAGTTTCTCCTACTAAGTTATGCGCATATGTTTATTATGCCTATTTTCAAAAGTTATTAGCATCTTGGTGTTTCCATCAACCATTTTTTTATTGCCACATTCAAAATGCACATTAAAATAGGTGTGTGGAAACGTAAGTCTAAGGTGAGAAATACCGCTTCGTCTTTAAAAAAGTGGAGCCGACAGAAACTCTGAGTTTAGAGATTAAAACCTGCTCCTGACCAGGTTAGGTTCACAGAGTAAGTTACCACGGTAACTGACTCTGAGTTAAAGTTACCTCTCTTTCAGAAACAGGCTTGACTTACCCTGCTTTCTCGAGTTTGACAAACCTGCCATTTTGAAACCGAAAACTCAGAGTTTCTCTCATTTCAGGGTTAAAATACTCGGAGTTTTCACTTAACCTCCTTTCTGAAACAGGCCCCTGGACTGTTATCAAACTCCCTAATTACTGCACTTCCTAATTCCCTAATATCTTCTTTAAGTGGTTGTAGGTGGACATCGAGTTCAACATTATACGTAGGTCAGGGGTGTCTAAACTCGGTCCTGGAGAACTGGGGCCTGTTTCAGAAAGGAGGTTAAGTGAAAACTCTGAGTTTTCCGTTTCAAAATGACAGGTTTGTCAAACTCGAGAAAGCAGGGTAAGTCAAGCCTGTTTCTGAATGAGAGGTAACTTTAACTCAGAGTCAGTCACCATGGTAACTTACTCTGTGAACCTAACCTGGTCAGGAGCAGGTTTTATTCTCTAAACTCAGAGTTTCTGTCGGTCTCCTGCCCTTTTTTAAAGACGAAGAGGTATTTCTCACCTTAGATTTACGTTTCCACACACCTATTTTAATGTGCATTTTGGATATGCGCATAAAAAATCGATTGATGGAAACGCCAAGATGCACATAACTTTTGAAAATAGGCATAATAAACACATGCGCATAACTGAGTAGGAGAAACTTTTTATTCGATAAGAAAAGATGTGCATAAACTACGATGGAAACACTTTTACTGAACAAATTCCAGTATACGCATTAAAAAAGGTTTGTTATAAGAGATCATACGATGATGAAAATATGTGTGAATGGACAAACCAACAGGCTGAGCACACTGTAAAACATCTGAAATGTTGTTTTGGTCATTCTAAAACGCCTTAACCGTTTCAGTATTATTATATTATTAATTACCTCAAGAGAGTCTGCAGTGTGTCAAGAGCCTCTGTTCTCGGCGTCTCATGCGCATCTCAAACGCCACCACGCGTTCATTGTGTGTCGGCATTGTCTTCTGAGGCACAAGTCATTTATTAAATAAAGAACAGGTTCACGCAGCTTCTTCTACTGCAGTAAATTCTGTTTTTACTGTTGATATTTGGCGTCAGTTAATCAGGAAGTGACAATTTTGTTCTCTTTGACTGGTTGGATGAAAACGCTGCTTTATTTGCACATCTTTTATGCGATATTCCAGTTTTGCACATAAATTTTATTTGCATTTTTGGATGGAAACATAGTTAATACATTTCAGTCACACAAAGAGCAAACTCACGTACGAGAATATTTTGTCCTTTTTTTAATAATTAATTAGCTTAAATTCACTGACCTTCCACTGGCACATGTAACGTTACTAACTAGATTAATGGGATTATTACTCCTTCTAAAAACTATTTTTTTAACTTCTGCTTACATTATAAATGTCATATCATCCTCTACCACTCAAACTATAAAAAAGGCAGACACACAAGTGCACTTAAATCTATTAAAACTGATCAATGTGTGTAAAAGTGGGAACCTTAAATTAAACATTTCCACTGAACATTAAGCTAAGGTTATCTGCATTCTTGTTTTGTCAGATTTGTTGTAGAAATGCACTAGCCTATTTTATGTAATTTAATGCAATTACATCTGAAATAACTTCAAAATTATGGCCAATTCCACACTTTTTCAAGTAAAAATTTTATAAATGTCACACATTACATTACTTTTTTTATTATACTTAATTATTTAAATACTTTAAATATAAACTTGCGCATTAACTTGAGCAGCTATGTTTTCCCACGCTGACTGGTTCTATTTCACTGATGCAGTGGTGTTGCTTTTTTAAATATATTGTCATATTTGCTATAACTTTGCATGAGCACATCAAGTTCAGCTGGAGAACTCGTAATGTCTGTGCTCCATTGATAATGCCTTTTTATAGTCACGGTGTGCTCACTTAACTCTGAGTTGGTCTACTCAAACTTGATTGACCCAACCCAGATCAGCTATTCTGAAACCGAAAACTCTGAGTTTTTAATCTCTCTGTAAATCAACTCAGAGTTCAAGTTTAAACTCAGAGTTGGTTGAACCTCTTTTCTGAAACGGGCCCCTGGTGTCCTGCTGAGTTTAGCTTCAACTTGCTTCATCACACCTGCCAGGACGTTTCTAGTATTATTAGCTGGCTATTAGTTCAGACGAAAAGATCTGTTGCTGCTTTCACTACATCAACATTAAACAAAGTGTTTTAGTAGGTGGGAATTTCCCAAACTTGATTTGATGAACTTTTCTCATCTTCAGGTTAGTGGAGTTCACACGGGCGGATGGCACTGCAGGCAGGAGAGTGAAGCCGTACATCATCGATCTGGGTTCTGGTAATGGCACATACCTGAACAATCAACGAATCGAACCTCAGCGTTACTACGAGCTCAAAGAGAAGGACGTGCTGAAGTTCGGCTTCAGCAGCAGAGAGTATGTTCTCCTTCACGAGTTCTCTGACACTACTGAGGTCGATGCGAAGAAGAAGGAGGAAGAGGAAGAGGAGGATGAAGGCCTGGATGAGTAGCTCTCTCCTCAAAGTTTACCAAAGTAACCTGTTTGCGCTGGACTGAACGTTTTTTCAAACAGGACGAGCATGAACTGCTCATTTATTCATAATTTTATTTTGAACAACGAAATGATGATGCTTCAGCCTGCCCAAGTTGTCTGTATGACTTTATTCTCAGGTGGATAGCTTTTGTATCCCGTTAAACTGTGTACATTGTTGTCCCTAAAAGCAAGTGCTCAAAGCCAGAACTAACGAATCTGTCTTTAAAAACATATATTTTGGATACGCTTGAAAGAGTGAATATAATGTTCCTTTTGGTTACTGTAAATATACCGGACGTATCTGAAGTGATTGCTCGTTTAATGTGTTTTAGTTTGTAGTATTTGTGATTTAGATGCGTACTGTGTTCTGGTCAGTTGAACCAGTCTCCTAGCGCCAGCATCTTCACGATCATTCAGAAAAGACTGAGACTAGTTTGAATAGTGCTACAGAAAAGATGCCATCTTTCTTTACATATTTTCTATTCTCTCACAGTACATTCATATTTGATGATTAGATGTTTTGTATTGTAAAATAAAGATGGATAATAATGAATGTTTGACTTTTGATTGACTGCACACGTGTGAAGGCAAATAATTGGCGTGAACTCTTGTCAAATGTGAGTTCAGAAATTCCCTTTTCCCACATTTTTATACAGTGATTTTTATAGCTGAGGTTTTTAAAGCTTCAGTTTACACAAATATGGGGAATTCTATATTTATATTGCACTCACAACGTAGAGTTTCAAGTTTGACCCTCAAATACCTTTTTTTAAATATCTGTATTTTTAAAATTATAATATGGAGTCAATATAGGGCCATAAATACTTGCAACATAAAAGAACGTTTTGCAAACAAAAAGTAAAGTATTGAGCAAATTTTGTGGGAAATCCTAAATTAATTGAGTTTTGAGAAATTTATTTATTTATTTCCTTTATTTAGCCAGGAAATCACATTGAGACAGTACTGTCTCTTCTTCCAGTGAGACCTTGTCAAGACGGCAGACAGCACATACAAAATCACCATTCGTAAAAAGGTCAGATCATAAAAAACAATTACAAGTATCTTTTAAGCTTTGTACAGGAGATGTTTTGAAGTACTCTGAGTCGGAAGTTTGTCAAGATTAAGCTGATT
Organism: Danio kyathit; assembly: GCA_903798195.1. Classification (NCBI taxonomy): domain Eukaryota; kingdom Metazoa; phylum Chordata; class Actinopteri; order Cypriniformes; family Danionidae; genus Danio; species Danio kyathit. The sequence goes on from LR812534.1 coordinate 43,865,534, forward strand.
TTGCAGGTCATTCCAAGTCCTAGGACAGGGGTGTCCAAACTCGGTCCTGGAGGGCCAGCTTCCTGCATAGTTTAGCTCCAACTTGTTTCAACACACCTGCCAGGAAGTTTCTAGGAGCATGAAAGGAAGCACGTTTGTCAAGTTCTGACAATACCCTTGGGACTGTTAAACGAATACAGGAACCAAATCTAGTGTGTTGGTTATTTATGTGAAATGTTAACAAATTAGAAAGATAGGGTAGTAGTTTACCTGAAAGAGCCTTTGAAGTAAATAAGTACAAATGTAAATTTTCTCCTTTGATATAAAGATAACCAATCTAAGGAATCGTGCAAAATACAGTGATGCGTTCGTGAGTGTGCGCCTGTGAAGAAGCGTAATGCTGCATGATAAACAGAATCTAGTTTTCTAAGTAGAATAGCGGCTGCATGCGTATTTAGATGATCACCATAGTCAATTATAGACAAGAATGTACTCTCTACTGATTTCTTACGGGCCTTATAAGGAAAACATTTTTTTTGACCGATATAAGAAACCTAATTTTGGCCTAAGCTTTTTCAATAATTTGTCAATGTGTAGATCAAAGGCTAATCTCTCATCAATCCAAACACCTAGGTATGTATAAGAGCTAGATCTTTCTATTTGTACACCATTCGCAGATGTAGTTATCTGGTCTGTTACCTTAGTGAAAATCATACATATAATAAAAAGGAATTTTGCAAACAAAAATAAAGAACTGCAAATAAAAATCAAGTAGTGCAAAATTGTTTAATATTTGCAATTTTTGACAAATATTAATATATTTGCTCATTTTTCCCCCAGTATTGCCTTTACAAAACCTCTCAAGTAAATTGCAATGTTCATTTGATTTGCGAGTTTTACTGTTTGACTATTTTGTAAAGGCAATACTGGAATAAAAATATTTAGCAAATATATGTATATATATTTTTTTAAATTGCAAATATTTCATTTTTTGCACTACTTGATTTTTATTTGCAGTTAATTTTTTTCTTCATTATTTTACAATTTTTTGCTTAATACTTTGTTTATTTACAAAACTTTATTTTATGTTGCAAGTATATATGGCCCTAAATTGACTCCATATTTATTATACTCCCGAAGAAAAAGTATCAGTTTTATTTTGAGGAACTTTTATTTTGAAATCGCCACATCCGGTTTCCATCACATTTCAAGCGTCATGGTGCAGTGAAGTAATTCACTGACTTTAAAGGTTTGTGTTTATGCAGTTTGTCAATTCTGCGTTTGTTTCGTGATCGTGTGTCTGTTTCTTTTTTCCGTTTACATTAATTGTCGCTTATGGGGTTTTTGTTTTCGTCTTTAAAGTTGTTTGTTTACATGTAGTTTACAGACCGCGCGCATCTGCATCATGTAACGTTACAGCATCAGCGCTGTAGTTTTTGCGTTCAGAAAACAAATAGTGAATGAGAGTGAAATATCATAACTTTAATATGGTGGTGTCCATTATTTATTTCAAGTACTTTAATTTTTAGTCTTCGTTTTCCTTAAAGGGATAGTTCTGCATTCTGTCATCATTCACTCGCCCTCGTTTGGTTCCAGTGAGATTCTTCTGTCCACATTGAAAGCTATAATAGAATGTTGAGTAAAATTACGGTTTGAGTCGCTGTTGTGTTTACTGTAAGTGAGTGAGAGGACTATGACTGACAGTAGATTTTGAGTAAAATGTCTTTTTTTTTAAATTGAAGTAAATATTTCATTTACATAGGAAAAATTGCTGTGAATTTATACATCTTCAGGTCATCTAATTTTTTCTTCACATGACCTCAGTGTATTATCAGGAGCAACAAGTGTTATTTTTGCCTGTTTTGTGTGTGTGTGTTTATTCTGAAAGTGCACATAACTGTTGACTTGGATTTTATAACTCACCAACTATCATTGATTCCTAACAACAAAAACAAAACAAAAACTTATTTAACATTCTACTAAAGAGACACATATAGCTTGTGTTCATAAACAAAACATGATCAATTTGGTTTCTTATAATATAAGAAACATACAGAACTGCTATTATTTGTGCAGTTTACTCATTCTCCCAAGATGTTTTCAGTTCTTTAACTGGAAGAGTTTCACAGTTTAACCCCTTAGTGTACACCAGTACACTAAATTTAGGTGTTTTGTATTTCTAAAGTTCGTCTGCATTTCCACCTGCAGCACTGAGACTGTTCCTTATCCTGTTCTTAAGGACTGGGATTTTATTCCATCTCATTTTTTTTTCAAAGATGCTGATGCCGAATTGTACACTATACTGCCATTATATATTACTGGTCTTAGCATTGTGCAGTTCAATTATTGTTGATGTTTGTTGCCATTTGTCTGTTATTTTCTTTACGTGTGTTGCATAAGTTCCATCCATACTTCAATCATTGACCACTATCTTAATCAATGTTATGTTCGGATCACAAGCCTAGGCAAATAACTGAGAAAGCATCAATCTGAGGCCCCATTTTTATGATGTCATCATGTAGACTTCTAACAAAGTATTTTACAGTATTTTAAAAATACAAGTCACAAAAGTATTTTGATACAAAATATAAACCCATTTTCATAAACCCCGTCAAATACAAATGACAAAATACTATTTTGTATTTGAAATACATATTTAAAAACCCATCCCGGGGTACAACTCCTAATGAAATGAATTTGTATGATTTAGTCCCTTACTAATGTAAATACATAAAATAGTTTAGTTTCCGTGTGAGATTGGGCTGATTTTTCATGCATCTTGAAGAAGGCAGTTTTTAACAAGCAGCTATGAGACTACAGATATTAAAAACAGGACAAGTAATCTACTCGTGAGTCTATCTTTGAGACTTTAATTGTTGTTTATACTCATAATCTAGCAAAATATTCCAACTCAGACTTGAGTAGATTTTGTTCGGAGATTGAAAGTGTTGTCAGAAGTGCTGATCATGTTGAAGTTACGTGTCTGGTGTACTTCATTTACAGCCCATATTTAGCTTTTTACTTTTGACGGTTGTGCAAGCTTGTGTTGTTGTGTTCAAAAATCCTGTCTCCTTTCTCTTTTAGATGTAGCCTAGTTTCCTTCTCATAGAGGTGAACCTGCTTTCATCATGATGTCATCGGATCCTCCAAAACCATCTCTGCGCTTTGGCCAGGTTGTGATTGGTCCACCTGGTTCAGGTAAAACCACTTATTGTCGGGGCATGCAGGAGTTTCTGAGTCGCCTCGGGCGAAAGGTGGTCATTGTAAACCTGGATCCTGCCAATGAAGGCTTGCCTTATCCATGTGCTTTGGACATAGCAGAGCTCGTCACTCTGGATGACGTGATGGACGGTCTAAAACTCGGCCCCAATGGTGGTCTCATCTACTCAATGGAATATTTAGAGGCAAATTTGGACTGGTTGGAGAACAAGCTGAAGATGCAAAACGACTGCTACTTTCTGTTTGACTGTCCAGGCCAGGTGGAACTTTACACTCATCACAATTCAGTGAAGAATATATTTGCACAGCTGACAAAGTGGAATTTCAGGGTAGGTACTTTTCTCTTATGTATTTCTGATTTATTAAGGTGTATTCATTAGTGTGTTTTGATTTGCTTTTGGCAGCTGACCGCAGTGCATCTGGTGGATTCACATTACTGTGCTGATCCGGCTAAGTTCATCTCTGTGCTGTGCACATCTCTGTCCACCATGCTGCATATTGAATTGCCACATGTAAACGTGCTGTCAAAAATGGACCTCATTGAGCAGTATGGAAAACTTGGTGAGTTGATATACTCAGGATTGATTCAATACAGCCAAGCATCTTGAGGATATTCTACTGATTTGCAAAAAAAGTTTATTGTTGCCTTATATGATGAGGAATTCTAAAATATCAAGCTATTGTATAAGCACAGTTTTCTTGCTAAATAATTAACAATTTTCAAGTTTTATATATAACATGATGATATATATACATATATATATATATATATATATATATATATATATATATATATATATATATATATATATATATATATATATATATATATATATATATATATATATATATATATATATATATACAGTGGGGAAAATAAATATTCAATACGTCACCATTTTTCTAACAAAACATATTATTAAAGGTGCTGTTGACTTGAAATTTTCACCAGATGTTGATAACCAAAAAAATGCATATATGAAAAGAAAACAATTCTACTTAGTTTACAAATGAAGTCATGTGTAATGAAATGAAATGACACAGGAATAAGTATTGAACACATGAAGAAAGGAAGGTGTAGAAAGGCAGTGAAAGCCCAGACAGCAGCTGAAATTTCTCAGTAGTTGTTCAGCAACCCCTCTGCCCTTCGTCATTGTAAATGAATATTAGCTGCTTCAGTCCAGCATCTACATTAGCAAGATGATGAAGACGAAACCAGGGTGGACATTTCAGCAAGACGATGATCCAAAACACAGCCAAGGAAACTCTCAAATGCTTTCAGAAAAAGAAAATAGTAATTAATTCTATAGAAGAATAAGTGATTGTTTAAAATATGTTAAGATTTTAAATGATTAAAATCTTCTCGCTGTAAAATGGGTCAAATCTTATCTTTTTAAAAAGATAATAGTAATACATTTATTATCGTATTTATTTGTCTTAGTTAAAGTTATTTAATGTTTTTAAGTTAAATAATGTTAGTTCATGTTAACTCAAAGGGCATTAGCTGTTGTCAACAAGCACGACTTTGGATTTTATTAATGCTTTAGTTATTGTTGACCAATGATTAATAAATACTTTACAAAATTAATCATACTTAATATTAGTAAATACATTATCTAATGGACCATTATTCTAAAGTGTTACCAAGATAATAATATTTATAAATGACGATTAATTAGAATTTTTGAGCGCCACTGTGGTCTTTTAATTTGTCATCAAATTACTTTTATATATGTGCCTGACCAGATGTTTAGGTTTATATAATATCGTTACACAGAATGACATTTTTGTGGGTGTTTTTTATCAATTTATTTATTTATTTGCGTTATCGTGGTAACAATGTTATGATGGTCTTTAAATATAAATCTGTTTTAATATTTAATTTACTCTTAGCATTTGAATGTAGCAAAACATCCACAGATGTTGCAGAAAATATCTGGGTCGTGTTTACATTTTCTCCTGCCACTGGGCATAATTTTAACCTTGAAATCAGGATCAGACATAAAATAACATCATAAATGTGAAATGTATGTCTTACTGGCAGATTTGGTGGTGAATTAAAGATAATACAAGGCTCATTCACTATAACTGGTTGTCGAAACTCTAAATCTACAACATTCATATTTATTCTCACATTTTTTTCTGAAGGTTTAATTTTTTAATCAGAACTCCAAAGTTGAAATGCGTATTTGATTTAACTCCACAATATACATGTGGATGAACTTCTCCAATTAATATCAACTCTCTGTTACAAGCCTTCAACCTGGACTTCTACACTGAGGTCCTGGATCTGTCATATCTGGTAGAGCATCTTTCTGCAGACCCTTTCTTCAAGAAGTTTCACCACCTCAATGTGAAGTTGGCTGAAGTGATCCAGGACTACAGCTTGGTGTCTTTTGTACCTCTGAATGTGCAGGTCAGTGCCCACTTTTGCAATTGTAAAGAGACACACACAGATTTGAGGCCTGATCAGTGCTATTTCTTTTCAGGACAAGGAAAGCATGATGCAAGTTCTGAGAACTGTAGACAAAGCCAACGGTTATTGCTTTGGAGATCTGGAGGAGAGGAACCTGCAGGCCATGATGTCTGCTGCTGTCGGAGCCGACTTCCAGTTCAGCACGTATCCTTATCACAAAACTGTTGTTTTCTTTTCTTTTTTTATTGTGATCATATAGATAATCATCCTTAACCATTCATCTCAGAACTCTTGGTGTACAGGAGAAGTATCTGGATGCTACTAAGAACCATGTGGAGGATGAAGTTATGGACTTGTAGAACTTTTGGTATGAATTAAAAAGGAAAAATAATAAGAAAAAAACAAACCATTTTTTAAATGTCTTATTGTTTTACACATTGAAAATATTACAGATAAACATATGAGCAACAGTGTGAAGTGATGTTTTCATTTCTGAAAATTAAAATGTTTACATTCACAGAACTGTTGAAATGTAGTCTTAGTAGATCTTTCTTAGCAATTTTCAGCTATTAACAAAAGTCTTAACCTGAAATGGTGCTTTTAGATATTTGTGTCAAAATGAATCTACATGAGCAATAGTAGACAAATAATAAAACAAAAACTTTCATTGTAAACCTTTTTTAAAAATATCTACAAAACCATATTAAATGCAAAAATCTACTTTAATGTTTAAAAAAAAATCTAAATAAAATGTCAGAATGGTCTATATACACAGCTAGTGTTTTTTAGTCAATAATAAACATCCGGTCAACGGTTTATGTGACTATTTTTTCAGATTGAAACTGTTGCTTTTACAGCATCGATGTTGTAATGTATTTACAATACATTCAGTTACATTCAGATTAAAGCATTCATTTAGTTGTTTAAGCGTAAAACGAAGTGATAGACATTGTAACTGCTAGCGGCGTCAGAATCAGCAGGCGAGTGCAGAAACGTTTATTGAAAATACTGGGGTAAAATAAAGTGTCATATTTTAAAGACATGGCTGGGGAAAATGGAATTTATTGCAGTGATTCTTGTGTGGTCTGAGACCCACTTCATATCGTATATCTGTCAGGCAGTAAAGAAATCAGACTTTAAACATGACAATTTTATATTGGAAAGACCGAAAACTAAAAGTCTGTGCATGTACCCCATTGGGGAAAAATATTGTTCTATCATCATTAAATGTAACAAATGTATTCATATAAAAAACTAAATTGTAGATTCTGAGAAGTCAATTCAATAACTGCTTTGTTGGCATGACAAATGTTACAAATGTATTGCCAAAGCATTTATAAGGTTTACATCAAAAGTAACATACATATATAATAAAAACACAGTAAATAGTTGTAATAGTAAAAACAAAGAAGATATATATAATGATTAAAATATAAATAATGTATCATATAATCATACATATCAATAAAATATTAATTGATCAGAATACACTGTACATTTAACAATCAACATTTTAGGATAAAACAGTAATAAAAACAATAATAATCAGTATATTTACAATGATTTATTTGTAATAATCTAGCTTTGTGTGTGTTTGCAAGCGCATCACTCATGTTTTTATTGGTCTCCTCTCTCTTTCTGAGAAGTCTTTATCAGAATCCATACAGACTAAAATCTATTATATTTTAAATAATTAAGAAACAAGTTGCTGACAGATGGATTAAATCTAGTGGTTTGATGGATAGTGGAAATGTATAAATGTTTAAACTGACAATAACATGTGATCCTTAAATATAGTCTTTTCACATCATTTAATTATTCTAAATAGGCCTGACAAGATTTTGTTGTATACAGACTGAATAACATTTTAATGGGTGTTTTCTGTAAATCTAAACATGTACAATGGTTATGAATTGCTTTGGAAAAAAAGGAGCAATATTATACTTATTATTTTTGATGCTTATTCGCTTGCACTTTGAAACGTGCATCCAAGCAAAATACTGTTTATCTACAGCAGGGGTGCCCAAACTTTTTCTTATGATGGGCCAAAAACCAAACTTGATTGAGGCAAGTGGGCCAAAGGTAAATAAAGTTGCCATTGGTAATTTCCTAATTAATTTAATAATATTTAAAAATAACTAGAAAACATTGCTTTATATAAACGAATACAGCATCATTTTTTATATTTTATAATGGAATTATTACAGTAAAACAATCTCGTTTAAACTAAATAAAGCACTGTTGAATGAAGCACTAGTTTTTGCCTTGATTTGCTCAACCATAGTCCTCTATCCATGGAGTGACATTATTTACTGTACATTTTTTAAAATCAGATTTATTTATGATATTTAATTGAAACATTTCATTTCAGTTTGCTTTTTTGTAGCTCAGAAATAAAACAAACAAAAAATGTTACATTAAATTAGAAATGATGATCTCTTCTAAAGGCATTTGTCCCAACCCTCGCCATCCTTCTCACTCTCCTCTCAGATGGGATGGTGGGCCGAATCAAAGGTTACAATGGGCCAACTTTGGGCATCACAGATCTACAGCAAAATTATTCTTTATGTCAGAATGTTTTCTTCAGTTTTATGAATCTTCATGGGCTCAAGTTTAGTTTAGTACTTTAGCACCACTAGAGGTCACTGTCATTACGGCTACTTGTTAACAACATAGTAGTCAGCTTTTTCCTGGTTTGTCATTTTAATTCAGGAAAGTGCAGGCGGTTTCGTGTTAATTCTGAGACCAAAATTAACACGGTGTATGTCGGAGAACACACTGAACTAGCAAATAAACGATTATCGTGTTTAAATGTATAAACTTGTCGACACTTTGTTTGTAAATCAATGGGCGGTGTTGTATGTTATTATTTGTTACAGCATGAAGTGTTGTGGTCGTGTTTATTCGTTTACTCTGGGTTCCTCGTGATACAGGGCGCGTTTTTAGCGAACTTGTGGCGGAGAGAAGCTTTACGAGCCGGAACTCGTTTTCCATCATGTGCAGTCTGGACCTTGAAAAGGCCTTCTCACTCGCGGATGAACACAGGAATGCATTGTACACGAGAGGGAGACATGACAACTATGTTAGATAGTGCTCGGTGTTTATAGAACTTGTCCTTTTGGTCTGTTTTCTCCTAGTTAATATCAGTTAAATATGATATAGTCGTGTAAGCTTGAGTTTGAAAGGGCTACAGTATTCAGTAGGAATAAAACTGCACAACAGTCACCTTAACACATACTTGTGCGAGCCACGGAAGTATTCCGGGAACCTGAAAGAAGTGCTTTGCCTCTTAGCGCACTCGGTTTGAGAATCATAGAAAACATGGAGTGGAGTTAAAAATATCGCAGTCTGAAAACGCTGGTGTTTTTCAGAACTCTTAGTGTCGTTTAAATATAACTATATTTGTTGCTTTGGGCATTTACAAATAAGTAAAAAGAAGGTAAAAATTGTAACATTGTAACTAGAGCGCAAACAGGCGATATAATGCTATTGAAAGCTGAATCTATTTGTCAGTAGAAATCCATGTGAAGACACGTCCGCTTCGGCTAAAAATCCACTTCACGTTTTGTGGAATACGCAGGGTAAAAACAGGAGGCAGACAGGGAATGGAGTTGGCAATGTGAAATCTGTTTCTGCTTTACAGGGTCTGAATATGTGCAAGCTTGACTAATACAACTGCTCTAGACATCATGTAGTTATAAAACAAGTTTAGAAATGTTCATTTTTACAGGAACTAGTCAGTGTGGGTGTATTAAATGCTAACAAAAATGTTCCTGTATAAGAAATACATTTAATCTGTTTTGTTTATTTAGTCTTGATTTTATTTTCATATTGGTTACATGAGTTAATGTTCTACTGAATGATTGTATGTTTATGTTAAAGGATATATCGAAAATATAATTGACAACCTGTTTTATTGTATTTATATGAAATACATCAAACAGTTTATTTATTTTTGTCTTGGTTCTATAATTAGATTTTTTTATATTTAACATAAACTTGAAATTATTCAGCATAATATAAAAATTGTGGAACCAATAAGGACAGAAATTGGGCAAAATGGCAAATAATTAATGCACGTGAATCAGATCTGAAAAAATAGGAACTTGTTTTATCACTAAATGATGCCAGAACAAATATAATTTTTTAATCATGTTATTCAATATATAATTTAATGTAAACAAACAATCATTCAGTCGGTAGATTATAATGTCATCTATGGAATAGTTTCATGTTTATGTTCACTATATTGATTAATTTGAACTGTACTCAATATACAGGTTTGACAAACAGTTTGAGAATATGAAAAAAGATATAGCTAATAAATTGTAAAATGTATGTAAAAGTCATATCGCATATGACTTAGTTTCAGTTACATTTTATTAACCTCTCAGCAATGTTCTGGGAAGATTTGATTATGGTTACCAAAAAATATATATAGAGCAGGGTGTCCACAGGGTCTTAAAAAGTATTAAAAATTGATAAATCAATGTAGAGAAATTTAAGGCCCTTATTAAGAATTAAAAAGTTTTAAATGCTATTTTGCAAGGTATTAAATATTATATCATTTTGATTATGCAATGTATTGTTGTGTGCTAAAGTTTGCCTGAATTAAATCTGTGACTATCAGGATGCTGTGTAGTTTATGAAATCAATGAAATCCTGCTCTCAGAAATGAAGGTGCGTGCGCTGTCACTGGGGTGGTACCTTTTCAAAATGTACACATTTGTACCTAAAGGGTCAATATTAATACCTCAAGGGTACATATTAATACCTAAAAAGTACAAAAGTGTTCCTCTTAAGATGTTTAGGAATAATACTTTTGAGGTACCAATATGGACCCTTTAAGTACAAATGTGTACCTTTTGTGACAGCTCGTGTACCTTTATTTCTGAGAGTGTAGATTTGACATGTTGCTTTGTTTACTGCGTTAATCAATGCAACACCATTATTTCTGCAGTTCTATAGGCGCCAACCTGCTGAATTAGCTAGATTTAATAGATTTGTATTTAATATATGTATAATGTTTTAGTTTTGAATTAGTTTCTTACATTAATATTTAGTAAATACTGTAAGTTAAAATCTCACCAGTGTTTCTGGATGAAACCTGAAGTGGTTATAAGGTCTTAATGAATGGAAAGAGTCATAAAAAAAGATATTGAAAAGGTATTGAATTTCACTGTCTGATTCCTGTATATACTCTGTAGAGCCTACACTGTAAAACCCAAAAAGTTAAGGTAACTCAAACCATTTGAGGAAACCGATTGCAACAAACCATTTAAGTTCAAAAACTAATCCTAATGAGTACTGTGAACTTAATCCATTTGAGTAAATGAAGCAATTTGAGCTCAGTAAAACCCAATAAATGGAGAGAACTCAAACCAACTGAGTACTGTAAAACCCAATAAGTTAAGGCAACTCAAACCGTTTGAGGAAACTGATTGCTACAAAGCATTTGAGTTAAAAAAAGATCTATATGAGTACTGTGAACTTACACCATTTAAGTTGAAGTAATGAGGTATTTAATTAACTCATTACCTTCAACACTGAGTTCAAAACTCTTTTCAAATGAGTAGAATTAACTTTCAGTCAACTTTGAGTTAACTACACTCATTTCATTTGATAAAGTTGACTGTTGGGTTTTCCAGTGTACTAATTTGATTCCCAAAAGACCAACATTAGGGAAACATTCTGGGAGTATTTTAATAGATACAGTAGATTACAGTATGTCTCATATAACAGTATATGTAAATACAGCAGTAAAATGTATGACAACTTAGTGTAAAATGTAGATTTTTGCCTTTTGTTCTACAGTTTTAACTCAAGTCATGGTGAACACATTTATTTTTGGGTTGTAATGAATGTCACCAGTGCGTGCTGAACACACGATTATGCCCCATATGGTTTCCTATGGCTCTCTGGAGTGGCACTTCCTTCCCCAGCACACTTCAGAGAGCCGTTGTGTGTGTGTGCGCGTGTGTGTGTGTGTGTGTGTGTGTGTGTGTGAGACGCTGCCCAGCAACCTGCTGGCTGAGGACCAACTTCCTTGTGTCTGCTCTTGCTACTTTATGGATTCCCATGTGGGGGTGTGTCTGAGAACAAGGGATTGAATGAAAGTCTGATTGAATGAAGGGCTCTGCTGAGCACTTTCCTCCCTTTACCAGCAGTGTATGCATGTGGCTTATTGGCGCTCCGAAGGTCATGAAAGGGTTTGAATGCGCATGGTTTTGTTTACACAGAAAATGTGGCATACTTTGTACTCTGCCTCATTAAAACTGTTGACAAACAAGGACAGATGAAAGCTGCGCTTGTTTGGCTTTCTTTCTTTTTTTTTTTTTGCTTGCAAATCTCAGCAAAATCATTACATCTTCCAGATTTCATCTTCTCTCAGCCATTTTAGGCAAAAAGCACGATATTCAAAATGACAGCGTTTTATGACATTTATTTAGAGTAGGAACACTGACAATTTGTGATCATTAGTGTTTAGTACAATTTATTGGATTTAATTAGTTATCTTTACAATATTAAATGTTTGGATTTTCTTCAAAATATCAATGATGATGATCATTTTCATTTTATTTACAATGAGTTTTACAGAGGGCGGCACAAGGACTCATTGGTTAGGAGTGTCACCTCACAGCAAGAAAGTCGCTGGTTTGAGCCTCGGCTGTGTTAGTTGGCGTTTCTGTGTGGAGTTTGCATGTTCTCCCCGTGTTCACGTGGGTTTCCTGCGGGTGCTCCGGTTTCCCCCACAGTCCGAAGACATGCGCTATAGGTGAATTGGAGAAACTAAATTGGCCATGTGTGAGAGCGTGTGTAAATGTGAGAGTGTAAGGGTGTTTCCCAGTACTGGGATGAAGCTAGAAGGACATCCGCTGCATAAAACATATGCTGGATAAGTTGGCGGTTCATTCCGCTGTGGCGACCCCTGATAAATAAGGAACTAAGCTAAAGGAAAATTACATGAATGAAATGTAATTTATTAAATGTAATCTATTACAGCTGAAAACTTATGAGACTGTTCAAGACTGATTTGTGTGTTTTGTAATGATTTGCTTTCCTATTGCTCATTTGGTATATGATGATATACATATAGCCGGCAGCTAGCTCTCTGCAACTCTCACATGCTTGCCCATTGAAGCTAAGCAAGGCTGCACCTGGTCAGTACCTGGATGGGAGACCTCATGGGAAAGCTAGGTTGCTGCCGGAAATGGTGTTAGTGAGGCCAGCAGGGGGCGCTCAACCTGCGGTCTGTGTGGGTCCTAACGCCCCAGTATAGTGAAGGAGATGCTATACTGCTCAGTGAGTGTTGTCTTTCGGATGAGACGTTAAACCGAGGTCCTGACTCTCTATTGTCGTGAAAAATCCCAGGATGTCCATCGAAAAAGAGTAGGGGTTTAACCTTGGCATCCTGGCTAAATTTGCCCACTGGCCTCTCGCCATATTATAATTGGCTTCATCACTCTGTCTCCTCTCCACCAATCAGCTGGTGTGTGGTGTGCGGTCTGGTGCAATATGGCTGTCGTCGCGTCATCCAGGTGGATGCTGCACACTGGTGGTGGATGAGGAGATTCCCCCCCTATATGTAAAGCGCTTTGAGTGTCTAGAAAAGCGCTATATAAATGTAAGGAATTATTATTATTAATTATTATTGTTATTATTATATAGCTTATGTTTAGAAAACCGAAACCTTAACAAAACTTCATTACTTGAATTAAACATTTAAACTGAAATTGTAAAATAATAACATAATATGAATGAAATGTGTGTGTATATATATATATATATATTTATATAAATATATATACAGTTGAAGTCTGAATTATTAGCCCCCCTGAATTATTAGTCCTCCTGTTTATTTTTTCCCCCAATTTCTGTTTAACAGAGAGAAGATATTTTCAACACATTTCTAAACATAATAGTTTTAATAACTCAATTCTAATAACTGATTTATTTTATCTTTGCCATGATGACAGTAAATAATATTTGACTAGATATTTTTCAAGACACTTCTATACAGCTTAAAGTGACATTTAAAGGCTTAACTAGGTTAATTAGGTTAACTAGGCAGGTAAGGGTAATTAGTATAATGTATACTATAGTATAATTAGTATAATGATGGTTTGTTCTGTAGACTATTAAAAAATATATAACTTAAAGGGGCTTGGGGTACTGACCAGGGACTCAATACTTTTTTCTTTCGATGGTCCTGACTCTCTGTTGTCATTAAAAATTCCAGGATGTCCATAGAAAAATAGTAGGGGTTTAATCGTCATGGCCTCCTAACCAACCCCATAATTGGCTTTATTGCTCTGTCTCCTCTCCACCAATCAGCTGGTGTGCGGTCTGTGGTCTGGTGCAATATGGCTGCTGTCACGTCGTCCAAGTGGATACTGCACACTGGTGGTGGATGAGAAGACCCCCCCCCCCCCAATCCAAAAAAATAAATGTGTAAAGCACTTTGAATGTCCAGAAAAGCGCTATGTAAAATAATATTATTATTATTATTATTAAAATAAAACCTACTTTAAAAATGACCAAAACTTTAATAGTATATTAGTGACACTAAAAGATAAATAAACTGATGTTCGCATTCATTTTAATGTGTGTGTGTGTTTCTCCGTTTACATTACACTATCAAGCATTTACAAAAACATAATTAACCTCATTATAATTTTGAATGACAAATATGCATTCATATATTTATTTTACAGAACATTTTAGACCCTCAAATCAAACATAAAACATTACATCACAGTCTTCATAAATTATTAATCTCATTTCCATGTCCTCTGCATTAAGATGAAATATGTATACATTCGGGAGAAACACATTTCCCAGAAAAAAAAAAAAAAATATATATATATATATATATATATATATATATATACACAGTATAGGCTGTTTAAAAAGTGCCAGAGAGGATCTTCTCCCTGTACTTCACAGGACACAACAGGAGTTGGGCAGCAGTGCTAGCGGCTCTGCATTGCATTAAGACTGTGCTGTGCTGTGCTCTTCCCATCCCCCATACTGAGATACCAGAGCAGAGCTGCTGTGCTGCTTTTGCAGAGCGAGAGGGGGTGGGGAGAGCACACAACCACAGACGCTCTCTTATTCTCCTAAAAACATATTTTTCCCCAGAGATCCTTTCTCTATCTCTTTTTAGATTCCAAACTGAAGCACAGTATAAATAGACGGGCTTATTTTGTGATGATAATGTATTCTGCCTTTCAACCACTTTGTGTGGTTTATCTGATTTTCTCCTTTACTTGTGCTCTCTCTCTCTCTATCTCTCTCTCTCTCGTTTTTCATTTTCACTTCCTGCTTGCAGACTAGCTCAACCCACCACCAACCCTCCCTTCTCTTACTTTCCTAACGCATTTCAATCAGCACAACCCCCTGAAACAGTGTTTCTCAACCGGTTTGACTTCAGAACACAGTTTAGTGAAGTCTTTTTTTGTATGAAATCAGAATGAAACGCATTGGTAAAATGTACTGCCTTGTATGCGCACTAAAATATGAAAATGATTAACCTAGCTTTTAATGAAAGCACAAAAACTAGCTATTTTAAACACCCATGGTACCATGTAACCTGAATTTAAAGGTGTAGTTCACCCAAAACTGAAAAATGACTGTTCATTTTGTCTACCTCAGGCCATGCCAGAAATGGGTGAAGAACATTAAAGAATATTTTAGCTGAAAATGTGGTGCTCTGTGATTCATAAAATGGCTCGTTTAAGATATAAAAACATACAGGCAAAACAAAATGAATACCTGTGGCTCCTGATAATACATTGAGGTCTTGTGAAGTGAAACAGTAACTGGACTTTATTTACTATATTACCTTTTTGCAAACAGTCCTGTCCCTTGAATTATTCCTTTAGTGTCACGCAGAGCCTTTTCCTTTAGCTTTCATAGATCATAATGTTTTTGATGACATTGGCATAGGCCTGTTTTGGTCAGCTTTTAACAAAAGACAAAAAATGTGGAAAAGCACCAACTTTTGATAACCACAAAAGAAACAGGAAGCAATTCTCCTTTAATTAAATTTATTATATAAAGTGACATGAGTTTTACTATCCTAATCCTACCAGTATGAATGGCTAAATTCACGTCATGATAAGAATTAAAAATTGTTTTTAATCCTGCTGTTCTGTTCTTTCAGCTAGATAAAAATTAAAAGCTTCGTGGATTTTATTGATTTGCCTTCATTTAACCTTTAATCAACCACAGGAACATAATCCTACAAACAACAACCGGAAAACACACATGAAATAAATAATGTATGATTTATGGTTGTCTGTACGTTCATTTAAGGGTTAAAAAGTAATTTAGGAGTGTGTGCAGGCTTTGGTATTTTATAGGTTAAACCAGTAAGACAAGCTTAGTTCGTTGGGCGAATGCACACAACCTGTGCAATGGTAATGCCTGCCTATACTGTTTTCGTTCAGTTCTCTAGTACAGTCCCAGTTTTCCCACCAAAATGTGTTCTTGGAGCCGTTTTCAACCTTGCCGTTATGCAACGTCAATTGAACACCCCCTACCCAGCCCCCTTCCTCGAATCCGTTCCGCACTCCTAGCAGAGTCCGAGCCATGTTTTACTGGTGTCAGCGCACCTCGGTAAAATGGCTGTATCTGAGTGAGCCTCGTGCTGGTGTGATCCGTTCCTCGGCTGTAGTCTACTTCTGCAACAGAACCCCCACAAATTCCGTGTCGGTTAAATTTCATTTCCCGGGAACTCGTTGCGAGAGAGCCTAAAAAACGGAGCCGACGCTGGAGTCCGGATTCGGTCCGGCGTAAGGGGTGGGGATGAGTCGGGACACGGGTAAATTGTTGTAAAACTATTGTATTTACATTCAATGTTTCTCGTTTGATTGTGACCGACTCGCCGAGAGGGAGAGGGGGGGGATCATGGCCGCTCAGGTCGCCAGCGCTACCTCTCTCAACACCAGCCCGCCTTCCGAGCTGAAAAAACCGGATCGAGACCCAAAGGAGGAGTCGGTACCGGGGGAGAAGCAGCAGGAAAATAAGGAGCCGGGACTAGAGAGCGGATCTCCGGCTCGCGGGGAACTGCAGGACCGGGCCGATGTGGGAAATGCTGGGGGAGGAGGGGAGTCGGAGATGAAGAACGGCAACGGGAATCCGTCGAGGGTGAACAATAATCAAAATGATAGCACCGGAGCGGAGGGGAACAACCACCCTGGAATGGTACACCATCACGCGCCCGGGTATCAGTCAGCTTCCTATAGCTACGCGCAGCACTATGGCCGGGCCCCTTTTCATCAACATGGCGGACAACAAAGCCCTGGCATGGCAGCTGCAGCGGGGCCAGGCGCGCTGCCGGGCAGTATGATGGACCCCTATCAGCCCAACTCCCATGACCACGGCTTTCCGAACCACCAGTACAACAGCTACAGTCCGTTCGGAAATCGAAGCCCTTACCCGGGCCAGGGCTACGGCATGAGCTCTCCGCGCAGCGCTCCTCAAGCTCAGGCGGTAGGGGGGCAGTCAGCCAAGCAGCAGCAGCCAGCAGCGGCTGCATCCTACAGCAATCAGCGATATAACATGGGAAACCCGCAGCCGACATCCACCCCGACCCTCAACCAGCTTCTCACCTCCCCGAGCGGTGCCCGGAGTTACCCGAATTACCCGCCGAGCGACTACAACAGCCAGGACGGTGCTAAGGGACCAGCAGATATGGCCAGCAGCGGCGGGCAGTATGGTGGGGGCCATCCGGGTTGGCAACAAAGGAGCCATCACCCGCCACCCATGAGTCCGGGAAGTACAGGGCAGCCCCTGGGTAGAAACCAGGTAAAATTACAACCCTAATGCCATGTAAAAAACCATGTCTTATAAGTCATACGAGTGGCTGAAACGCACTGTGCTTGCTATTGTCTGAGCAAGAGACTCTATAAAATGGCTGCCTCCTTGCTTTTCCACAGCAGCTGAACATTTTACTGTTTATATTAAGTTCTAACCAGGAAACTTTCGTGAAGCTTCGAGGTTTGTGCCTGGACCTGAGTTGTGAGATGAAAACTGTTGCCTAATATTGCTCCGTAGATCCGCGATTGAAAATGCGTATTTAGCTCAGGCTGCTTCTCCTTCGAGGAGGCTTAAACGCGTTTAGCTTTTCCCTCATAGGCCTGTCTGTGTTTTATTTGCTTTATTATTGTGTATATGTATCTGACCTGCAATATTTAGACGGTTTGGGTGTTGTTGTTCGGTTCTGAGGTTAATTAGGAGGGCGATTAGCATAAAATGAGCGGATATTTTGTGTGGGAAAAACCCGTGTTGTGTAAACCGATACGTGTGTGTCACAGTCCTACAGTCGATAAACCTATGGCAATTATTTCAGTTTAAGTGTAAAACGCATTCAAACACACTCAAAAATGATGTTACGAGTGTATTTGATGAGAAAATGCACGAGTTTTTAAACTGTGGACTCGACTGAATGTCGGTCTCTATGCGCGCAGCTTGTAAACACAAGCCCAGTGATTTGAGTAAGTGCAGATTGGTTTGCAGTGGGATTTGAATTGTGGAGGTAAAAATCCTCCTGTCAAAGGCAGGAGACAGTTGGTCTTGGGTTGACATGCTCGCTGAGATCTGATTGGCTCTGCATCCTGTGCTCTTGGCCATTTATAATTGCATATGATGTAACACTGAAACACTTGCTGATTAGTTCATGTTGTTCACCTCCCTCACTTGCAGTAGTACAATGTGTATGCATACAAATTAATGTGATGCATGCATTTAGCATCAATTCTACATGCAGGCGAATAGGCGTTTCTTAATTAAACAACTAAACGTATTCAGACATTGGTGCATTTAAAAGAATGCTTTCACTTTGTTTTATAAACTTTAACAATTCAATTAGAAAGTAGAGTTGAGTAATACTGATATTATCATGGTTACTTCAATATATCATAAATAATAGGGCTGGGCGATTTGGCCTAAAATCAAAATCTTGTCTAATTGAACATTTTAACTCGATTGCGATTAATGACAGATTACTTTATTTTTTTGGCCCTTATAGTTCACTGACAAGTTATGTACAGTAAATATGCTCACATATTACAAGTGAGAGATTTTTGAATGAAGAGTGAACATCAACGCTGAACAACTGAAGTTATTAACACACATTGCCTAAAACAATAATGTCCTAAAAAAGTGAAAATAAATGACAACATGTAACGTGTAGTAAAATTTTTTTGAAAGGTGCGCAGGTATGTAACCGCAAGAAGCCTGCACGGGACCATATGCAATGCATGCGCTCGCCACAGAAGTATAAATCAACCTTAACGAGCGAGGTCACGTAACTCCACACGCAGTAGGGAAAATAATTGAAAAAATTGACCTAGAAAAATTAATTATATTATAGGTGCTGAATTTCGATTTACTTTTCGATTAATTGCCCAGCCCTAGGCATGGGCCGATATAAGATTCTGACGGTTTCGCGGTATTGTGCTTACTGCTCTAATATATATTCTTTTAAAATGTCTGGGTAAAAAATAAAAACATATATTTCCTTTTAAACAAATATGTTTTATTTTGAGAAACATTTAAAATATTTTGTAAAGGTAAACACGTCAGGCTAAATCAATTATTGACTTCTGCTGTCTTTATTTGTTTCAAAAACCGATTTTTTTTTTACAATTTAAAATGGCATCTTTTTTGCTGGAGATACTTAGGCATGGGACGATAACCGTTTTCAAGGTAAACCACGATTTGGAAAAGTCAAGGTTTTAAAATCTCCAAAATTTTCTGCTATACCGTTCCTAAGGTATGAGTAAAAAAAATTTATTCACATTTTATTTTGGTTTTTTAGGACAACAGTATGTCCAGCATAAAAATATCCAAAGATGCCATTTTAAATTATAAAGAAATCAATGTAGCAGATGTCAATGATTCATTGTAATTATTTAGCCTGACATGTTTACTGCTCCAAAATATTATAAATCTTTCAAAAAATAAAATAAATTGTGTTCAAAGGGTAAAAAGGTTTTAGTTTTTTTTACCCAGACATTTAAAAAGAATATATTTTAGAGCAGTGAACACAATACTGTGATACCGTGATATTTTTATCCAAGGTTATCATACCGTCAGAATCTTATACCGGCCCATGCCTAGAGATACTGTTGTCCTAAAAAACAAACAAAAAAAGTAAATAAAATCCTACACATACCTTAGGAACGATATTGCAGAAAACTTTGACTGTTTTAAAACCTTGTTTTTTCCAAGCTGTGGTATAGCTTAAAAAAGGTTATTATCCCATGCCTACCCAGCCCTAGTAAATAATTATTTATTGTTTAAAGTTTTAGAATGCTTGCTTAGGCATGTTTTGTACAGACCGTTGTGTTTGCAGCGTTCATCACAACACAAAATGCTTAAAGTCGTATTTTCAAACAAATGTTTTCAGGTTAATCCAACATGTCTTGAGATATTGCTTGAAACTTGTGTTCTGTCTTTCCGATGAGACGTTAAACCGAGGTCCTGACTCTCTGTGGTCATTAAAAATCCCATGGCACTTCTTGTAAAGAGTAGGGGTGTAACCCCGGTGTCCTGGCCAAAGTCCCTCAAATGGCACTTACCCATCATGGCCTCCTAATCATCCCCATCCACCAAATTGGCTCTATCACGGTCTCTTCACTCCACCAATAGCTGGTGTGTTGAGCGCACTGGCGCGGTTGTCCTGTGGCTGCCGTCGCATCATCCATGTGGATGCTACACACTGGTGGTGGTGTGGAGAGGCTCCCCTCATGATTGTGAAGCGCTTTGGGTGTATGGCCATACACAATGAATGCGCTACATAAATACACATTACATTGTGTTCAGATTATTTATTGGCCTATTGCTCATTAATACTTTAAAATAAGGCTCCATTTGTTAAAACTGCTGTTGAACTAATCTAATACTGAAAACTATGGTAAAGCTGTCAATGTTATGTGATGTTAAAGATGTAAAATTATGTACAGTAAAGTTGTAACCGTTTTATTTAGAAGGTCTAATGATAATATAAAATAGTGCTGGGTGATATGACAAAATGCAATCTTGATAATTATTTTCCATATTGAATTATAATGACGTATTTTTGACATAAATTTATCGCGATTTGATGTAATATCGTTTATCGGCCCAGCCCTAATATGGAATGGTATTTTTAAAAAAGTAACTTTAAAGTAACTTTTTTTTTTACAAATGTATCTGTTTCTTATTGTTGACGATATTAGTTGATGCTTTAACTAATGTTTACAAATGAGGCCTTATTGTAAAATGTTTTAATTTAGAACAATTTAATTAGTTCTTTTTGTTATTCTACATGTTAAAGCAGCTTTTTTTTTGCAGCTTATGTTAATATTGTGATATTACTGTATATTATGATAAATGCTTTATGGAAATTTCAATTCTATCATGTCTTATAGCAATAATAGCATATGTAAAAATGCAGGAAAATATAAATGACTAAAAATACTGTATATATTTTGTGTCTTTCAGATCTTGTTGCTCATATCCCTTATATTGTCTGAAAACGAGATGTTATACAAAAATGTCAATATCTCTGAAGTCTGCGATCGTAAACTTTCTGCAATTGTTTCAATAATCAACTGGGATACTTTCTTGAATTTTTGATTATTGAAGACTTGAATAGTCTACGTCTTATTTCTCTAGATTGTTGGATATTGACCATGAAAAGCCCTTTGATTTGTCTTTAATTCGTGCCAGTTGTTTACAGTACTGTGTTGTGCACTATTTCCTGTCTGGTCATCCTCTGCATGCTAAATTCTCGCTCATGTGGTCCCTATCAAGATTGTTTGTCTTGGATCTGTCCAAACACTTTTAAGTGCAATTTCAAGGTTGAACAACATCTGTTTACCACAGTTAACTTCGTTTCTCATGCCAAGTTGAGGCTACATGTGCTTCAGTTTTGTCACTGTGCAAATTGTGCGTCTAATCAGAGGATTGAAAACTCGATTTGCAAGTTTTATTTTTGCAGAGAATGAAATCTGGAATGAAACGTGTAGACAAACGGAATAATGGATGTATACAACTATATGGCCACATTTTATATAAGGAACCATATTTTTAGAATTGGTTTCAGAACAAGTTTTTATTTCTGTAACCATTGGATGCTGCAGACGACAAAACCACAACACACACTTATTAACCAAACTATATTGTGTGTCGGTGTGGACATTAATAGTTATTGTGTTAGTTCTCCTAAAATAGAGCTCTTCTGGTCTACAGGGCACAAGAACAAAATTGTTTTAATCTTTAGAATCATTACAAACTGTTTTTCACAAATTCTTTTTTCTTTTTTTTTTTTTGAAGCGTTATTCATAGCTTTCCTCAATATTCTGGTCTTACTATGGAGATTTTTACTTTGTATTTGGAACATTTTTATTTTTTAGGCAGGTACTTGTCGAAGTATGATCTGATCTGTGAATTTACATTTTGATGGTGTGCATAATAGTTGGTTTGGTCCTCAAGATATATATTTTAAATAAAGTTCAGAACTGCTTAGTTTACAATTGCTTGCTTAAGTTAATTGTCATAGCTTTGATCTCTTCTATGTTTATGCTGTATTAATTCTCACTCATAGTTCTACTTTCTGCCGCTTCTGAATGGCGTTCTGCCTAAAGTAGATCTGTTAGTCTCGTGGCGTCCTCTCCATCCCCTATGACCAATCACTGCGCCCGTCCAGCAGCCTCTCCTGCCAAGGGAGTCCTCACTTTATCTTATGCAGATTAGCCATGTGCTGCATTTATTTATTTAATTTTTTTTTCTTTCCATTTGGACACTGGAAAATGTCAAGAGCAGCTTGCCCTCAGTCATTTCACACTGGAGAGCGTTAACAACCACAAACCTTCTTTCAAGGTTTGAACTCCGGCCAAATACAAAATGAGCCTCCTAAACATTTCTCTGGATGGAGTTTCACTGGTCTGATTTGATAAGTGCAGTGTGCAAATGTTTTGTTATATTTTGTATTGTGGCATGCAGTAATGCATTTTAGTTTTGCTCATATATTTGATTCAACGCCCATGTGTGAAGAGCACACAAGCTCATTGTACCATCTGTTTTTAATTTCTTATCTAGATTTTAAAAATATATGTAAATATATGTGGCACAGTCTGTTTTTCCGCCACTAGAGTGTGCATATTCACAACAAACAAAGGCATAGTTTGATGACACCATGACTAAAGGCCGAATTCTACTTCTGCATCAAGTGCACACATATGGTCCGGCGCAGCCTTCGCACGGTCGCATACCCCTCGCCGTGGCTGATGTCAACACAACGATGTGGCCACCTCTCAAAAAATGTACTGTGTCAAGACGACACGTACACTGTAAAACCCAACAGGCAACTTTATCAAATGAAATGAGTGTAGTTAACTCAAAGTTGACTGAAAGTTTATTCTACTCATTTGAAAAGAGTTTTGAACTTCGTGTTGAAGGTAATGAGTTAATTAAATACCTCATTATTTCAACTTAAATAGAGTAAGTTCACAGTACTCATATAGATTAGTTTTTTTAACTCAAATGCTTTGTAGCAATCAGTTTCCTCAAACAGTTTGAGTTGCCTTAACTTATTGGGTTTTACAGTACTCAGTTGGTTTGAGTTCTCTTCATTTATTGGGTTTTACTGAGCTCAAATTGCTTCGTTTACTCAAATGGATTAAGTTCACAGTACTCATTAGGATTAGTTTTTGAACTTAAGTGGTTTGTTGCAATCGGTTTCCTCAAACGGTTTTCTTTACTTTTTGGGTTTTACAGTGTAGCGCAAGTATTTACAAGTGTTGAGTCCCATGAAGGAGCTTCATATGGAAACTTTTGTTTTGTGTTTACCTTATGATTAAAGCTGTTGCACTTCTGCTGGTTCCCGCCCTTGAATGAGCTAGTTTTATCTATTTGTATATTTAAGCTAGCATTCAAAAAAAAAAAACACCTGCGAATAAACACGACGCAGAGGAAAATAAAAACCTCACTGCCAACTCGTGTTTCAGAAGTGTTATTACAGAGTAACAACAAAGACTATAGAATACACAAGACATGACACTCGTATACTTTTGAATGGGGAAAAGTGTAAATGTCAATATGGTGAATGAAGCCCCGCCTAGTACAGGAGCCAATCCTCGATCGCTATATGGCGAATAAAGCCCACCCTCTAGTAGGGTTGGGCCGATAGACGATGACATCGTCCATCGCCGATGGCCGATAGACATCACGATGCTGAGCCAGCATCGTCGATCCTCCGCCCCGCCCCTGTCGCAAACCCGCTCGTGAAAAATACACACTCAGGCCCCGTTTACACTAATACAGCTTAGTTTTAAAATGGCATTTTAGAACGAAAATGACCCACGTCCACACTGGTGTTTTATCTAGCATTTCTGAACAGCCCTTCGTCTACTGAAAACGCACATCACGTGACCACACACACACACCCACAGTCACACACAGAGCAACAGACACACACACACTGTCATGCGCTCGTCTGAGCTGCAGAGAACAGTGTACGTCGGACAGTTTATCTAGGATGTATCGCTGGATTGTGTCTCACTATAGTTGTTAATCGTGATATTTAATTAATCTGGTCTCTATCCAGGGCTTAATTTGTGCCGGAACACGCCGGATCCGGCACCGCTGAAGTCTGATCCGGCACCTCATTTTACCAATCTCCCTCCTCAACCGCCCTCCTCCCCTGTCCGCTGTTCATTTTCACTTTCTTCCGCGACTCTCCAACCCTCTTCACTTTCGTACGCAGAAGTATAAATGCACGGCAAAAAGCAAGGCATACGCTGTGGCCGCCCACTCAACACAGAAGTATAAACCAGCCTTCTGTGTGGATTTATGGAAGTTGTTTTTATCCTTACTTCTTACAGCCCTCCTATAGAGCATAAATGTTCTTGGATGAGCATAAGTATTCAAACCTTATAATTATGGTAGTATGTACCAGGGTACGCCGCAGTCACACTGCACTTTTCGTCCCATAGAATTCCATTCATACGCAAGCTCATGCGACAAGTTTCGCATTTTGCTGCATTCGAAAGTTTAAGCTTGGTGAGCTCTGACCTGCGAAATCGCATCTGGTGATTGCATGAGACCAATTGAAGATCAAAACATGACCTCTATCAAAATGTACAACATGAATTAATCGCTTGCTTTATTAACGTCTAATCATATGTTTTTTCTGCCTCCTTTTACAGTGTTGTTCGATAGAATTTTACACGGTCAAACTATTGTGTGATTGCGATAAAGGCTGAAAGCTGTCGAAGGAAAACGAGACGCTGAAAAAATTGCTGATGAGAGCAGAGCGAATTGCAGCACCAATTAAGCAGAGGCTTTTTTATGCCATAGTCAACCCCTTTTGCTGTGATAACTTGGGGGGAAAAAGCAGTGCTGTTTTATTGCGCTAAATACATTTTAATATTGTGATATAATGCCATAATATAGGGTGCATGTCGTCATTAGAATGGCAACACAGGACACGATCCATCATGTCACTGGTTAAAATTGCTTATATGAATATTGGTTGTTTGGTTTTCAGTTATTGTTAAACTTGATTGCCAGGAATATTCTTAAATCTGTCCTTGTGTATTGCCATTTGACATTGTGAAACCAAAATCAGAGTTGGTTTTAATATAGTCAGTATCATTAGATGTGACAATGTCTTCACCTTATTCTTTGTGTACGATTTGCAGCAATTTAAAAATTTTTGGCTTGGGACTTTCGGTCTCATTCACTTTTTATTGATATTTAGACGATAAAAACAGCTTGTTATGCTGCTTGATGTTGCAAACTGATATTTTCTCATTATATTATTCTACTTTTTCTGTATAATCATGCGAACACTTGTTTGTAGAGCAAGTAATTTGACCATTTTCTGCCATTTATTATTCCTAGGCATTTCTCCCATAGGCAACTGAATTGGAAGTTCTAAAACAATCGCAAAAGCGAGCGCACTTCAGCATTAAAGAATAACGGTCAATAGAAGAGCTTTGATATCAACGAGATATGATGAATGCACTCAGTCTCATTGACAATTAATGAGCATGGTGTTTATCATGTGATGTAATGGATGCAGTCGTATGAACTCAAATTACAATATAATTACTTCAAAATAACAATGAATGCCTTGTAATATATCATAAGCTGTCTAATAAACTTGCTGCTTTGTTAATGTGATGACGATTATCATCTGAAGTTAATGTAGTGTTACGGTTTAGTGTAAACACCAATGCAGTGCATTGTGGGATTGAAAGTGGCATGGAGAAAGCATTGAGAGTATCAGAATCAGATAGGTTGGACAATTTTCGACTTTATGCAAATGTAAAGTCAAAAGCGCCAGGCAGCAACCAATTGTTGTGATAAGTAGGCAAGGCAACATGTTGATGTATGCTTCCGAGTGTTTGTGGACACTCTGCACTGAGTGCAGATTTCACACTATAGTGGAATAGGCATGGGACGATAACCGTTTTCAAGGTATACCACGGTTTGGAAAAGTCAAGGTTATCATACCGCCAAAATTTTCTCTAATACCGTTCCTAAGGTATGTGTAAGATTGTTTTTTTTTTTACATTTTTTTTAACAACAGCATCTCCAGCTGAAAAAATATCCAAAGATGCCATTTTAAATGTGTGTTTTTGAAACTATTGAAGACAGCAGAAGTCAATGATTCATTTTCATTATTTAGCCTGGCACATTTACTGCTCCAAAATATTATAAATGTTTCTCAAAATAAAATATATTGCGTTCAAAGGGGAAAAAACTTTTAGTTTTTTACCCAGACATTTAAAAAGAATATATTTTAGAGCAGTAATCACAATACCGTGAAACCGTGATAGTTTTATCCAAGGTTATCATACCGTCAGAATCTTATACCGGCCCATGCCTATAGTGAAAAACTAGGACTGCACCATATATTGTTATAGCATCGATATCACAACGTGAGAATATGCAATTGTCACATTGCAGAATGTCAAGCTATTTCAAATTAATTGAAACAATTTGACCACAAGGAATTATCAAGTTTGGCACTTTAACAATGATTATTTGTTTAGTTATTTATCAAATAAAGACAATACGGTATTATTTTACATTTAATAAAGGAATTTCTGTACCTCAATACTGCTAGACTCCACCAAAAACCATAAAGCGCTGTTGATTTAATTTCTACCTGTTCTATTCTTTTCATGGATGGTTAATTGACTTTGACTTTTGACTTTCTTTATTATGCACAATTGGAAATGTATCTTAATATGCAAATAGGGTTGGGCGATGTTGACCAATTTAGCATCGTACGATGTCTAATGTGAAACATCGCGATGGAGGATGGCATCGTCTTCATAGGCTGAGGTGAATTAATTATTTATGAATAATTAATTAATTCATAACGAATTAATTATTTGTAGCCTACCGTTTCATCCACCACCGCGGTGGATGGCGGAGGGGTGTCGCGGATGAAAGTGAGCGGCGTGGGGGTGTCGCGGACGAAAGTGAAGAGGGTTGTGGAGTCGCAGAAGAAAGTGAAAATGAACAGCGGACAGGAGGAGGGCGGTTGAGGAGGAAGATTGGTAAAATGAGGTGCCGCATCTGGATCCGGCGTGTTCCGGCACAAATTAAGCCCTGGATAGAGACGAGATTAATTAAATATCACGTTTAACAACTATAGTGAGACACAATCCAGCGATTAAACCCTTGATAAACTGTCCGACGTACACTGTTCTCTGGAGCTCAGACGAGCGCATGACAGTGTGTGTGTCTGTGGTTGTCTGTGTCTGTGTGGGTGTGGTCACGTGATGTGCGCTTTCAGTGGATGGAGGGCTGTTCAGAAATGCTAGGTGAAACACCAGTGTGGACTTGGGTCATTTTCGTTCTAAAATGCCATTTTAAAAGTAAGCTGTATTAGTGTAAACGGGGCCTGAGTGTGTATTTTTCACGAGCAGGTTTGCGACGGGGCGGGGCGGAGGATCGGCGATGCCGGCTCAGCATCGTGATGTCTATAGGCCATCGGCGATGGACGATGGCATCGACTATCAGCCCAACCCTATACGGAATATATCATCATTCTATATGCATTGTATGAGACAAAATGGTTTACACACTGTTCAAGATTTTCAGAAAATTGTAAGATGTTTGATACTCACCAACGGTGGCATTATTTGATTAAAACATAGTATGTGTCAATGTAAAATATTCTAAAAATGTGTTTATTCTTTGTTCTAAAAATTGCTGTGGTTTTCATTACGCTAGTTACTCTAATATGCGGAAATGGTGCTCAGGAAGCTTTTATTATCAATCTTGAAATCAGTTGTGTTGCTTTATATTATATAACTTGCTACATTTATTTTAGGATTCATTAATGAATAGAAGATAAAAAGGACAACATGTAGTGTCTATAATAGGATTGTTTTGTAACATTAGTGTATCAGAAGTAAATCTTACTGATCCCAAACCTTTGAACTGAATTGTGTACCGTATTTAGAAAGCATGTTTTGGGTTTTTTGAAAACGTGTTAAGTTGACTATTTGAATCGAAACAGCAGAGGATGATTAAGATGAAAGAATGCTTAATATTTCGTGCTTCTGCTGATAGAGTTGTCAACATGGGAAACAAATTATTATAGTAAAAGCAGTTTTTGTTTTTTTTGTCTTTTAGTTAATGTTGAACTGTTAGTGTAAAGCTGCACGATACTGAGAAAATATGCGATGTTGACAAGTATTGCGATAACAGCATTTTAAACCAAATAACTAACTTGCGAAATGCTATTTTATATGTTTAAAAAAATGTTGTGGTCATACTAAACTAAAACAGGTAGTATATAATTTTCTGAGCTAATTAAATAAACTGTGTCAAGGTGCACACCACAAACTGACATCATGACTGAAATCCTCAGAGGAAATTCAGATTCTTATTGGCTGCTGTCATTTTCCTCTCCTGTCTCTAAGCATTAGTGTTTATTTTCAACTCTAGGTTCACCTAATTGCATCTACTGCTGGGGTGGGGATGAAGATAGTAAAAGCTCCGGTATATGTAAAGTATTTTAATTTTTTTTAATTTATTTTCCATTTTTTACGACTATTTTATTTTTAGGACAACAGTATCTCTAGCAGAAAATGACCCTCCACATCAAAAACTACTGTTCCAAAATATTTTAAATGTTTCTTAAAATAAAACATATTGTGTTTAATAGGGGAAAAAGTTGCTGTTTTTTACCCAGATATTTAAAAAGAACTTGTATTAGAGCAGTAATCACAATACTGTGTTACCGTGAAACTGTGATATTTTTATCCAAAGTTATCATACCATCACAGTCTTATACCAGCCCATGCCTACATGATGCAGCACACAAATGCTATAAAATGAACTTAATCTCTTGTACATGTCAGTGAAATTGGATATACTGTGATTGCAAAAACTGTAATGTTTTGATCTATTGTGCAGCATTCGTATTAGGGTTGGGAGATGTTGACCAATTTGGCATCGTACGATGTCTAATGTGAAACATCACGATGGCATCGTAGGCGGGGTGGTCGTTGTTAAATATCAATTAATTCATAAATTAATTGATTGTAGCCTACCGTTTTCACTACCTGACCCACATGGTCTTTGCTTCACCCATAACCAAACCATAAATAAATAAAGTTACACACAAATTAGGCGTGATCTGTGTCATTAAAATGGCTTTTTCCCACAGCTGGTGGAGGAGAGAAGAGTTTGTTTGGAGTTCACTGTAATTTGTATTGTCATTGATAACTTCCTTATTTTATTATTATTATTATTATTATGAGGAAATAATAACAAGTAAAGATGCTAGGGCTTGACTTGTTTTGGTCGCAAAATTTTATCTATGCGACATAAAAATATATTTGGAAGCATTTATGCTAGTGCGTAAGAGAATACATTTTCACTGCAAAATCTGAAATAATATACGTTTGTAGAAGTCATGACGTTAACATTTTTGCTTGTGAAATGAAGCGTTTAGAAGTCAAATTAGCACTTGTGTATTTTTGTATTTTGATGTGTTAGTCAGTGATGTTTGAATCGGACTGATAATGTCCGGACGATAAGACTGTAAATGAGAGATTTTATTATGCTGCAATTTTGACTGAACTGCTATTGTTCTGCGTTTATTCAGGAAACTTTTGTTGTGTTGTTCATCCCAGAACGAGCAGTTGTTTTGTTCCCAAATATTTGCCAGTTTACAAAAACAAGTCGGATATTCCAACTCCAATATTTACGTGACCCCTCATCCTGGACTTTTATGCTCCAGCATCCGTCTCGTTGCGAGTCATGCTGGACCTTTCCTCATGTCATTAAGCCCCGTGTCATTCATTCGGTGCCAAGTTTGCCGTCTTTTTCCAAAAAAAGGAAAAGCCGGCTTGGCCAAGGCTCAAGCAGAGCTACAGCTGGGATGTGTTAAATATTCGGCAGACTGCCCTCCATTTGAAATGAGTTATATATAGCACTGTTGACTTCCTTAACTAAGGCTGAGCAAGGTAACGGTCAGGTTAATAACCGTGGGAATCAGCAGCGCAGGGTTATTTGCTGTCTCTCTCTTTTTCCTTCTCCTTTTTCCACTATCATTTCCCCCTCTGGCTCTTCTCTCTCTTCTTCTCTTGTGGTTTCTTGCATTTTTATTCCGTCCTTGCTTTTCTTTCATTTCCACCCTGGCTTTTTAAAATCAAATTCTCCAGTGTGGGAGTGCAGTAGTACTGAATAATAGTTTGATTTTATGGTTTCGGATAACGTGTCCTTGAGTTTTTGAATGCTTTGTGGATGTCTTTGTGTAACACTCCGTTTCTACTTTTCTGTCATTATCTGCAAGTTACCTTGTCTCAAATTTTTCTCTCGCTTTCGTTCTGCAGACTCCAGGCTCCATGGATCAGATGGGCAAAATACGCAGTCAGCCGTACGGGTCAGGTGGTCCTTACTCCCAGCAGCCTCATCAAGGGACTGCTACAGGTCCCCAACAGGGACCTGCTTACCCAGGCCAGGGCTATGGGCCCCCTGGCCCTCAGAGATACCCTATGGGCATGCAAGGACGGATGCAGTATGGCCAGCAGGTCAGTGCTCCTTTTTATTTAAGGGTCCACACTTTTCTTTTGCATTGTGTATTTTTCTTTTAATGGTTTTAAGCAATATTTAGCTGAGTTTGTTTTAGTGCTGGCATTTAGGCTAGTCATGGATGAATAAATATGACACTAACACCACCAGTAGGTGATAAGTCCCTGTTTTATTCTTTTAACACATTAAACTTTAACACGCAAGAGCCAGAACACACCAAGCTGCCAATTGACCTCTGGGATTCGTCGGTCCTGATAGTTGGTTTGGTGTGTCTCACACGTCACCTCTCGTCGGGTTAAGCCTGGTTTATACTTCTGCATCAAGTGATCGGCGTGACACGGCGCATGCAATGTGCGTAGCCGTGCATTTATACTTCTGCGCGCTGTCTCTGTTGCTTTGCAATAACACTTTTGGAATGCTAGCTGGCAGTAGGTGTTTATGTTTCTCCGTGTCGAGTTTTTTTGCTGGTGTTTTGTTTTTTTCTGAACGCTTCCTTAATGTACAAGTGGCTCAAACTCGCTCATTTTGAGGTTGGGATCGGCGGACGTGCAACAACTTTAATCATAAGGTAATCTTATGCATCTGGCTTGCATGGCTCACACCTCCGCCCACACTTGTCAGCGCTACCAAGCCAACCAATCACAGAGCTTGCACTACCCGTCGTTGCGGCATGTAGTTACATTTTTTGAGAGGTGCGCGTCATTGTCGCCGACAGCCACAGTGAGGGCTATGCGTCTACGCGTAGGCTGCGCCGTAGCATACGCGTGCGCTTGAGGCAGAAGCTGAAGAGAGCTCTCCGACTGCTTATTTAGCAACGAATCAGAGCGGGAATGTGACGTAGTGAAATGATGTAGCAAGTAAACAATTCAAGTAAAAAATGAACAGAAAGAGGCCGTAATTTTGCTACATTTCTTGAAAACAATATGGATTTTTAGATTAGAGATATTTGTAGGAGCAAATCCCTCTGTGGTGGGTGACAATTGCGATGATAATGGTACTGAACGCTGCTATGTTTACGCTTTTTCACATGCCCCTCAGAAGTTCCAGTTGCTGAACAAAAAAACAAATACTGCCCTCCACGGGTGTGGAAAAACATCCTCCCACGTAGGCGCAGAACGCACTCTCACTTTTCAGTCAGCTGCCAGCCGTTTGGTGTGTCTTTGAAAAGCTTTTTGGTCCAGAAGTGAGCTAACACGAGGCGACAGCAAGGTTGGGTTTCATAGGGTCTAGCTGTTTGGCGTTGGCCTTAAGGTTTAACTACTCTCACTGACCCTCCTGCATGCATTTTAAATGTGAAATTTTTATAGACTGCATGGGTTTAAAGTTTCCATGGTGATGTCATTTTTCAAGTGACACCCTAGGGTTGGGCCGATAAATTATATTTTATCGAATCGTGATAAATCATGATAAAATTTGTCAATAACAATGATAAGCTTCAGACTTATTTACTCTATATTAATCTAAGAGCAAATCACACAGCAGAAATGTGCAACAATGGAAATTTAAAAGCGTGTTGATATTAGAGATTATTAGTGAAATTTTCAGCCACCAAAGATTTATCGCCCGAAAATGATATGCCATTTAATGGACCCTCTAGTTTTTGTGGCTTCAGCCATTGTTTGGGTTCTCTTTTAAATTTGAACACATTAACAACTTATATCGAAATATATATTGTTATCATTCAGTATGTAAAATAATTATCGAGATATTTGCCATATCGCCCAGCCCTATGACACATTAGCCTGACTGATTTATGCATATATTGTTTAGTTTTTTTTGTTACTTTTTTCTGCCAATATTGTTAAATGTCCTAATTATATTGTGAAGTATCTGATATTCAGATTCTCAAATATGTGTAAGAATATAAATTGCAACATTTAAACAGAATAATAATGATCACGGCGACGCAGTGGGTAGCACATTCGCCTCACAGCAAGAAGGTCGCTGGTTCAAGCCTCGGCTGGGTCAGTTTCTGTGTGGAGTTTGCATGTTCTCCCCATGTTTGCGTGGGTTTCCTCCGGGAGCTCTGGTTTCCCCTACAAGTTCAAAGACATTTAGTATAGGTGAATTGGTAAAATTGACCTGTGTGTGTGTGTGTGTGTGTGTGTGTGTGTGTGTGTGTGTGTGACAATGAGTGTGTATGGATGTTTCCCAGTTAAGGGTTGCAGCTGGAAGGGCATCCGCTGCATAAAACATATGCTGGATAAGTTGGCAGTTCATTCCGCTGTGGCGACCCCTGATTAATAAAGGGACTAAGCCAAAAAGAAAATGAATGAATGAACGAATAATGATCATATTATTTTATCAATTACGGGTGATGGGCACCATCATGTTAGCCTGCACTTCAGTGAAGAGATTATATCTGCTGGATTTACAACATGATAACTTATCGCAAAATACATGAAAGTGGCTGTTTACTAGGGTGTAACTTTGGTTTGAGAAGTGGGAGGGACTAGGCCTGTCACAATAATCAATATATCGACTTATCGCACTACTTATGGACATGACCTCAATCATTTTTGGTGAAGCAATATATATCGCCCATACATATAAAACAATTCTAGCAACATTTTAGTTGATCTCTGCAACATCTCTATGTCTATTGGAAGTCTCAGTGTCATTATGGTTAAAAAACACTATGGTATTTACTATAAATTACTATATATTTTCATGTGGGTGTCTGACAACTGAAAATAGATCTGGTAGCAGATATTGCAGCCTCTGTTACTTTTTTTGTTAACATTTATTATTATTTATTTGTTGAGGATATATGTTTTCACATTGCCTAATTCCTAATTATTAAGTTGTTAAAATGACTATAATTAAATGAAATATTCTTAAGAATAAAATATTGTGTGTTCTTTGGAAGAGTGTACTTGCATTGTAATGACATTATAATATTCTGGCATTATATAATGAGTGGCATAAAAATGACAATAATATCGTTTATCGCGATTTATTTTGTTGTAATATATCGTACAACAAAAAATAGATATCGTGACGGGCCTAGGAGGGACACAAAATGAGGAAAAATGAGTCAGTCATGCTCCTTTGTGGTGATGACGGTGCCTGGTTAAAAATTCATAAAATGTCGAGAAGGGGACACAAACAGCGTGTCTCCCCGTGTCCCGGAAATTACTCTCGCTGTTTTATTTGGGGGAAAAAATAGAGTAAATGTTCTAGTAACATAAACAGTGTGTATTTAATGTGTATAAAGCACATTCTCCAATTATGTTTTAAAATGGTTATTATTGTCTCCATAGATATCCGCATGAAACTGAAAATTCATGTCTAATGTTATTAATGCACATTTTTTTTTTATTATTTATTTAGTTACTTTACGCTCAGCTTGTATTTTACAAACTATAAGTGTTATGATTTGCTACTACTTATTGTACTTAAATGTCTGAAAGCTAAAATAAACATTTTGTTTGAAAACTCAGATAAATTGTGATTTCTGATGAGCGCGGAGCTCGTCTTTCCCTGGCTCAGCACGAGTCATCACAGAACAGCAGATGACTCACTGAATGTTCTAATCTCACTGGTGTGATCATACAGATCAAAGGGTTAATGAGTGCTTCACTGAATTATGCTTCAAAATGAATAATTCAAAATGGCAAATTAGTTCCAAAATTGGAACTGTTAATTTTAAACTGAAAAAATATTTTTAAATACAAAGGTCTGCATGTTCTGTGTGAGTGACTGACTGGCGCAGTTCATGTTAGTACAAGCACACAGACGTGTGGTTATCGCTGGTGTTAGACCTGTCACAATAACCAATATATTGACTTATCGCACAATACATATACATGACCTCAATTTTTGGTGATGCAGTATATATCTCCCATACATAAAAAACAATTCTAGCAACATTTTAGCTGATTGCTCAACCTCTCTATCTCTATTGGATGTGTCAGTGTCAGTATGGTTAAACACTATAGTACTATAGTTACTATAGTATTTTTTTATCATGTGGGTGTCTGAGAATTGAAAATAGATCTGGTAGCAGATATCGCAGTCCTGTTTCTTTTTACCTTGCACTTTTTTGTTAACATTTATTATTATTATTTAATTGATTAGGATATACATTTTCACATTCTGATTCCAATGTCTAATTATTAAATTGTAAAAATGGCCATAATTATAATACTTTATTCTTAAAAAGGTTTAATTTGTGTTCTTTGGAAGAGTGTACTTGCATTGTGATACTATTATATTGTCATTCTGGCATTATATAATTACTGGCAAAACAAGGCTCTTAAAATGACAATAATATAGTTTATTACAACATATTTTGGTGCAATATATCGTACAACAAAAAATAGATATCATGACGTGCCTAGCTGGTGTTGTTGTCAGCTACTGTTGTCTTGCTATTTGAGGATACAAGCACATGAACTTTAGCTAATCTGAGAGTCACCATTTGTGTCATAACTTCTAATACTTTGGTAACACTTTAAATAATGGTCCATTAGTTAATGTATTTACTAAGATGAACAAACAATTACTATGTTTGTAATGGTACATATTCACCTTCGTTAACGTTAGGTAAGTTAAATGATGTTAGTTCATGTTAACTCACAGTGCACTAACTAATATTAACAAGCACATATTTGGATTTTAATAATGCATTAGTTGATGTTGAACTATGATTTAATAAATGCTTTTCAAGATTATTCATACTTGATGTTAGTAAATATATTAAGTAATGGTCCATTATTCTAAAGTGTTAGCTATTTTTTTTATATCACTTCACACTCAATGTGTTTTTTGTTGTTGTTGACAACATACATTAAACATTGCTCTAAACTTACAACTATTTTGTTGAAATGAAATTTATTTATAGTGTTAATTTTTGGAAAAAAAATCTCAACTTATTGTATGGCAAAATAGCAATTTGTTAGATACTGTGACTCAGGTGTGATGGAATCTCTAGCCATTCGTTGGATAAAGTGTTGTTGGGCTCATTATGTGCAGGTTTTAAGTAATGTTCAATGTTTTTCAATTCTCCTGTTCTTATGCTTGTAAAATTGAATTTGAACGATTGTTATGATTTCCAAGCCTGAAAAATACGTCAAAATTTGAAGTGGAATTATGCATTTTTGTACACTTGGAGCAGTTTGCGATACTCCACATTCAAATCTCAAGACATTTTTATTTGGTCTTGAAGCCCTTATTTAATCAGGGTAAAAACAAAAAAAGTAGGAACAACTACAGTTATACTCTAAGCAAGCACCCATGCAGCTGTGAGCAGAGTTTAGATTAATAACTATGGGTTTTTCTCTAAATAATAAAATAAACATACAACCGAAATTACAGTGGATAGAAAATGGTCTTTAACAAAGCATGCTAAAATAGTGACATTAATACATTTGCATCAGCACCCCAGTCAAGTCATGTATAATACAGCACTTTATACTATAGATTTCTTTAAAGCAAGCACTTTTAAAGTATTAAATTAAAGGTTAAAAAGCATCTGCATTTATTTTAATTAGAATTACTCTGCACTTCAGTTTTTACTATTAAGCTTCACATCAGTGCTTTTAGTCTCGGGCTAAAGAACAGGTGAAAAAGTTCTGGAAGTTCAAGACACATTTACTTTGAGTTATTAATACAACAGATTGCTTTAAAATAGTTTTACAGTAATAAACAGGAAAGCTACATCAGTGTTACTAATTGATTTCAGAGGAAGTGTTAGCCTTGTCTATAGCATGTCAATGACTATGTTTACATGGACATCAGTAATCAAATTATTTGCCTTAATCTAAATAAGACAATAATACGATAAAGGCATTTACATGAGTTGCTTTTTGATTGTTCCTATCATGATCCTGTTTTACATGTTATAGCACATAATTCGATTAACGTCATTCACATTTCCTCTGGACTTTCATGTAATTTTGGGTCTTTCATTTTTAATTTGTCGACTTTAAATGCAGTTTGGCACTTTCACTTTTATTCAGGAACATTTCATGCATGTTCCCTGTGACAAACGAGATATTGGATGTGAGTATGAACTGCTGGAAGAGTGTTGTTTTAATGGAATTTGATTACGCATGTCGTATGAGGGGAAAAAAAACCCTCTAGATTTCGTGATGTGTGAGTCTATGGCACCTACTGACTCGGTAGGTGCAGAGAAGAGTGTCAAACAGTCGTGTGTGTATAGACTATCCTGTCACAAAACGCATCAAAGTCATACACAATGGTAACCGTGCATTCACACAGGGCTTCGGCATCAACACTTGCCTGAGGGCGTGTCTGAAGTTGGGGCTGACGCAATCGTCATAGCAGCGTCTGCTAATGAAATTAGTCCACAATTGGCTACTGTCTGAGCTAGGGTATTTGCATAAAGCGATCTGATTGGCTGATGCCTCCATTGGCGTTGGAAAGTTGAGAAATCCCCAACTTCTGCAGTGAGCAACACCGCTAAAGCAGCGCCGACAGACCCACAATTCAGTTTGGCAAAGCTTGACGTCACCTATTCAAAGTGAATGGGAAGAGTTGACACTGACGCTCTGTGTGAACCGGGCGTAATAGTTTGATTGTGTTTACATGTCTGTACTGCACTTCAGTAATGCCACTAAAATCGGCATGCTCCACATGTCTTAATTCGATTTCTGTTTAGTTTGATTATGACCTTAATCGGGTTAAATCAATCAAAAATCACTGTTTACATGGTAGACTCTTAATCAGAGTATTGTCTTAATCTTATTTAAATCAGAGTATTGGTGTCCATGTAAACGCACTCCATGACTGGGTGGTTGTTTTGTCTATTCCCTTACATGAGATAAATCAGTGAAGGAAATGCCTTGAGTGTAATGATCTTTAGTGCCATCCTTCTCCTTTGTGCAGATGTCATCATATGGACAGCAGGGACCAGGGGGTTACATGCAGCAGGGGCAACAGTCCTATTATGGCCAGCATGGTCCGAGTCCTCACTCGGGCCAGCAGCAGTCGCCATACCCTCAGCCTTCCTCTGGGCAAGCAGGAGGACAGGGACCTTACTCGCAGCAACCTCATGCAACCCAGTCATCAGGACCGCATGGACAGACAGGCACTCCTTACCAACAACCCCACATGTCCCAGCAGGCTCAGGGGCAGATGACGGGTCCCTCGCCGGGCCCTTCCCAGTCCCCGTACTCTCAGTCGTCGTCGGCAGCAGCAGCAGGAGCACCCCAGTCTAGCCAGTCTCCTTATTCACAACAACAGGTGCCTCAGTCCCAGCCCTCGCAGCAGGGGAGCTCTCAGGCTCCTCCTGCATCCCAAACGCAGCCCAGTTACCCGCCCGGCCAAGGGCCACAACAGCAGCAACAGCCACCGGCGTCCCAGCAGCCACCGCAGACGCCCACACCTGCTTCTCAAACGCCTGCGGGACACGCACAGATGCCACAGGGACAGCCCACGTCCTACTCCCAGAATCCCCCACAACAACAACAACAACAACAGCAGCAACAACAGCAGCAGCAGCAACAGCAGCAGCAATCGCCATATCAGCGCTTTCCTCCTCCTCCTCAGGTAACTTGAGCTTCTGCTTTTACATGTAAGTGCTAGATGAAAATGAAAGTGAGAGTTATTGTAATTGACTGACAGTGTTTTGCTATCAAATGAGGTTATTAAGTGTATATTAACACATGAATTAAAGGGATAATTCAACCAGAAGTGAAAGTTTACTCATTTATTTATTTTTTGGGGTGGTTCTAGACCGTTTCAGAGTTTCTGCACAAAAAAGTAGATTTTTCTAGAAGCTTGTGGTAATTGACATTCATAGTAGGAAAAAAATACTATGGAAGTCAATCGTTAGCCTGTCTCTAGCATTCTTCAAAATATATTATTTTGTGTTCAACAGAAGCTCAACGGTTTGGATCAGGTCAGTAAATGGTGACAATTTTCATTATTGGGTGAAGTATCTGTTTACAGGGTGTCCGTGTGGTCTTAAAGTCTTAATGTCTTACATTTCATATCTCAAATCAAAATGTTAGGCCTTAAAGTCTTAAATTCACTGAAAGAATGTCCTGTCAGTTGTAAATCATTATAAATGGGTCTTAATTATGTCAATTTAATGTATTTATATTTAGTTTATTATTTTTAAAGCTTGTCATTTTGAGTTATAAACCGTTTACTTACCATCAATAATGATTCATAAATTGGCTAATTCTCAACTTATTCCTTGGGTCATGCCAAGAACATTGATACCTGTCCACCGTTTGATTTTGTTCAGAAATACTTTTGCAAACTCCTGGAAGATATATATTATTGTATATTAATAGTTTTTTTTTTTAAAGCTTGTAATTATTTTGGTAATAATTGTAATCAACTGATAATCATTTTGAACAATCTTGAAGTCAACATTTTTAGCCCTCCTGTGAAATTTGTATTTTTTTTTTAATAAATATTTTTCCAATGATGTTTAACAAAGCAAGGAATTTTTCACAGTATTTCCTATAATATTTTTTCTTCTGGAGAAAGGCTTATTTGTAGGGCTGTCAAAATTAATTGTTTCTTCGGTGCACCGCGATGCAGAGGCGGACAATTCGTTATCGGTTCAGTAATAATCATAACCGGTTATTATGTACTGACGTCATTTATCATATATGCGCTATGTCGTCGTAGCTTACGAGGCAAGCGCGAGTATGTACAACACTCCAACTACTTAAAAACTCAGAAACTGTGCACAATTTCACTGCGCGTGTGTTTGCTGGACTGTTTCACTGACACTTACAGCAGAAGCCCCTATTTCACGGCGATTAAGAGAATTAAAAGTAAACTCCGTTTCTCTCTCTCTCTCTCTCTCTCTCTCTCTCTCTCTCTCTCTCTCACTGTGGCCCATGAGTGCATCTGTGAAGAGCGCCAGCGTGTAAGAGCCAATCACAGCCCTTTCTGTTGAGCGCGTGACCAATCAAAGGGGTGTAAGAAAGAACTTGGTAGACAAGGCTCAGAAAGCGAGCAGCATATTTATATTTGTTTATTTGCTATAAATGCTCATGTTGTTTAAAGGTACAGTTTATATATCTGACTGTTTGTATTAAGGGACAAATTTTTTACAAATAGTATATAAATATATTCATACATTTTAATACAAGAATGGCTGTGCTGTGAAGAAAATATAAAACTGTGTATGGAAAGAATCGTCAATGCACCGAGATATCGAACTGAACCGAATCGATGGCATGATAATCGTAACAGAACCGTGAGAGTGCAGTTTTATTGGAATGTTTGATACCGCACGGCGTATGGGAGAAAAAAAACTCCGCATTTCTCTGTTACTTAGATGCACTTGGTAGGTAGCGTCAGAAAGCCGCATGTGTATAGACTGATATCCTAGATATCCTGTCACAAAATGCGGCGAAAATCCTACACGACGGTAATAGTTTGATTGGAGTGTTTACATGTTTACACTCGGAGAGCAGCATTTACAGCGGATCTTTCAGCCCATAATATTGTAGTGATATTAACGTACTGTAAACTTAGTAACTAAATAATTTTGACTAAGGTCTGTCTTTAAACACTGAAAGAGTACTGCTGACGATACGAACTAACTTTGCCGCCTGAATAAACAAACAAAGAACACCGATCACACGCACTTACCAAATCTGTAGAGACAGCACAATCAACACCAACTGGAACCGCGTCTTTTTTTTAAAAGGAGACGAGCAGCAAATCCGGATTTCCTGATGCGAAAAGCTCTCTGGGAAAAAAAAATGTTTCGTACAAACGCATTTCTGTCACGTGTTGCGCTCACTGTAATCCACATGTGAGTCCAACTGCGCTCTCATAGCGGGAAAAGAAAACAAAAACTTTGTTGAAGCACATTTATAAATGCAACACTGACGACTTGTGTCTCCAAACAATTCTTGTTCTTCCACATGTTTTGGCAACACAACATGTCGTGTCTCTTCGAAGCTATCATGCATATTAATGAAGTTGCACCTCATTCACAATAGAGCGCGCTGATTGGTTTGAACCAAGTCTTTCTCATGAATTAATGCAGCACACTCAGAGACGTCACGATGCACTCGCAGGTACGGACATCCAGTCTCCTCGCTGGAATAGACACAAAGATCTAATCGCTGTAACGCAGCTTCAAAAATTTGATTCAAACTGGAAGAATGAATTTGCTCGAAATAATGCAAAAACAACCAATTTTCACTTTTTAGTGAAATATGTGTCCTAATAGTGTTTTTAGCAGCGTAGGACACGTATATGACTGTCTGCAGCTCAAAAAATGTGTTTTGGTGTTTCGTGACCCTTAAGCAATATATATTTTTTGATTGTCTGCAGAAAAAACTACTGTTATACAATGGCTTGCCTAATTACCCTAATTAAGCCTTTTAATCGCACTTACTAGTAGGGGTGTAACGATACACCAAAGGCACGGTTCGGTTCGGTTCACGGTTTTGGAGCCACGGTTCGGTTCGGTTTCTGTTTGCTGTGGGGTTAGGGTTGATGTCATCTTAACAGTAATGCTAAGGAACAATAGATTCACTTAATAACAAGAACAACTAAACATTTTCTTTATTAATTTTGCCATCACATTTTAGTACAGTCAGGATACCAGAGTAAACAACAAAAATGAAATAAATACCTCCAATATAAACAAGTCAGAAAAAACTATTCTCTTTAGTCCAGCCATCTTAAGAAAGTAAACTCAAATTAAATAAATAACTGCAGTGTTGACTATAGTGAATGATAAACAGGCTTGTCCTTTCTAAGGACATTTGGAATATTCAATTAAGTTTTAAGTTCTTCTTTAAAAGCACCATAATGTCCACATTCTCAGGTGAGGGGCTTGATTTCTGTGCAGACACAGACAAAGTGATGCTCATTTTAGTTATCATTTAGATAGGTTTCCG
Organism: Danio kyathit; assembly: GCA_903798195.1. Taxonomy (NCBI): domain Eukaryota; kingdom Metazoa; phylum Chordata; class Actinopteri; order Cypriniformes; family Danionidae; genus Danio; species Danio kyathit. The sequence goes on from LR812534.1 coordinate 43,907,057, forward strand.
TTTAAATTAATGAAAAAATAATATACATATAATGTGCTTGTAAAGTGTTTTTTACATGACCTATTCACCAGTAAAATACATTGCAGTTTTGTCTGAAACTAATGTTAGGGTTGTAGCCGTATATTTTTGCCTCTCTCTCTCTCTCTCTCTCTCTCTCTCTCTCTCTCTCTCTCTCTCTCTCTCTCTCTCTCTCGCTCTCCATGCCTGTCATTTCTGTATGTCCGCCGGTCAGGAGACCGATCTATCATTACTGGGCGACTTGGCGCGGGAATATAAAAATGACATCAGGAAAAGCGGAGGAAAGCGCATCTTCCTTTGATCTTGTTTTTCGTGTATTTTGCTAACATGATTATGAATTTCGTTGTTTTTGCTTAACTTTCGTTTGGGCAAAATTATTTTGCATTAGTTTTGCCCACTTTGAGAAATTTTGTGATTTTTGTACACTTTTATTTCGATTGATTTGTTTGTTGCTTTTTTGTTCAGCTCTTTCTCGTCATATTGAGCTATACCTCCTCAAGTTCACTCTTTTCTCGGAGTAAGGTGGATAGGGAAGATGTCTTACGACTTCCATTTTGCAAACACGTAGAAAATGTATTGTTAAAGACATCAGGTAAGAGGTGAACGTCATCTTTGTATATATTTTATTCTACAGTTCAGTATAGGGAAGAATAAGGGGCACGGCGCTGAAAACCTTTTTTTCTTTTCATCAGTTTCTAGCGAGGTAAGGGGTTAAATCCCTTTTGTTGGCAGTTCTGTTGTCAGTGTCTTTTGCGTACACCCTCACATTGTGAAATTTACCACATTTTTTAAATGTTATTCCTTATTAAGTTTCGTGAAACAGTTACGACAGATAGTGTGCGCTTTGTCTACGACACAAATTCCATTCCTGTACTCCACTGGAAAACCAAAATGTTCCCAAACAGGAGACTTAAATGTGTTTGGGGGATCTGCAATCTCAATATATGCGAAGCAGCCGTCCTGCATATACAGTAGTAATGGAGTGTGATCGCTCACTCAAGTCACATGACATGACATGCACTTGGAAAATACTATTCTAAATTCTAAAACATTAGAATATAATATTTAGAACAAAAGCTCATCATTACTAATACAATTTAATCAAATGTGATAAAATAAAGATGTTTTGGTTCAATTAGAGACAAGTGACGTCAACCTTAACAGTGGGCAGCAGGGGGCGTGACAGTATCGCGGTCCGCCACGAGAGTTTCGCGATACGTATCGTGGTTGGTGTATCGCGATATTTCGGTTCGGTTTGTAGTATCGTTACACCCCTACTTACTAGTATCTTGAAGAATATCTTGTAAAATATTATGTGCTTTCATCATAGCAAAGATAAAATAAATCAGTTATTAGGAATGAGTTATTAAATCTATTATGTTTAGAAATGGGTTTAAAAAAAAACAGAAATTGGGGGGAAAGAATCGCTAATAATTCAGGAGGGCTAATAATTCTGACTTCAGCTGCATATATACAGTTATTTTTAGAATAAGTATATGAAACAAACTGTGCTTTAAGCATCTTCACTTTAAGAAAAAACGTTAATTATAGCTACAAAAGTCCTTCAGTCAAGAGCAGTGTGTGATTTTTCTCCCTTTGTTGTTTGATTAATGATAAAAACAGTCAGCAGCAGGAATTTTGCGCACTGTCACTTTAAGAGCAGTGCGGTTCAGATTAAAGGTTTCTCTTTCACATGTCTTTTGATTCTCAACTCGTTTGTTTATTATACAAATGAGGGTTAATATTAATAATCATTAAACATCGCGCTTTGACACCTATTTGACCATTAAAGTGCTCACATTAAGATGAATTTAGACGTGTGTGCTTTGCTTGTCTTTGAGGCTGAGTGCACACGCACAACAGCATGTGATATATTTCGCGCTTTTGAAAACACGAATGATTCAAATGTACATCAGTAAATGATGCGCATCCCGTGCTGCAACGTTACATTACAATACATGATTTCAGTCATGTTCACATGGAACTGAGCTTTGCAGAGCAACAAATGTGTACAGCTGGATAGGGGGCTGTATATGATGCAATAATCGTTTTATCTCGATTAATGTTTTTTCATAGGCGTTAGAAGTCGAAACCGAATTTTCGATTAATTGCACAGCTCTAGTCTTTGTTGAAAAAGAAAATGCTTGTTTTGACACATAAAATGTGGTCAAGAAATAACTTTTTTGTTGATGGGGCAAGTAAAAAAAAAAAAGAATCTTTAGCGTTTATCCCTGTTTAAGTCTGAAATTTTATTCATAATGCACTTAAAGTCTTAAATTGACTTGGAAACCTGCAGAAACCCTGCCTAACGGGTCATAAATGAACATTGATCAGTACCTTTGCAGCGTTTGTTACGGTTGGTTAATATCGGTTTATTCATTTACTACCTCTTTGATTTGTGAATGATATTGATACAGCTTTCTTTCAGCAAGAAGATTGCATTAAATGTATTTAAGTGTTGCACATGATCACAAAATTCTCAATTGCTGTTCTGGATATATGACACAAATGACCATGTATTCATTAAAGAATCTTAAAAATGTCACTGCGTTAGCGCTTTCAAATCACGGCTTGTGAAGCTTTCCTGATCCCATCCACTTTTTTTGATTTATAATATTATGAATGAACATGAATAAGCAATGATCATCATCAAAAATGCTGTAACAACAGGAAATCATTGCTTAATGTATTATGTAATGTAACTGTAAGGCTTCAAATTCAATTTTATTTATTTAGTTTTTATTGTGTTTATAGAAAAAAAATGTATCAGATGACCGATGAAAACAATTCATTATTTTCAAATGCTGGGGCTGAGTTACCGTGCGTTCACACCGAAAGCAGCGAGAGCGTCAAAGGTCGCCCTGGCAACAACGCTGTCTGCCTTGAGCTCCAGCGAAGAGAGCGTCAAAATTCGCTACACACAGATCTCGTATTTAAAGGAGCCGTTGCTGCATATGATATCAGTTACATTCCCGCATAAAATATGCTTTCTAGCATGAAGATGTTGCACACTTATTATCAAATTCATTTAACTACGGAAGATCAAGTTGCATGTAACTACGGAAGATCAAGTTGCATGTGGTGTGGCTTTGCTCCAATATGTGTCCATATGCCTGAAATATTCTGAAGCAGCAATGCTGTTTTGTATTGTCGCATGAAATTCCCGCTTTCTTTTTAAGATAAAAAATATATAACATTGATGCACATTAGTAACTTGCCAGTATCTTTTTTAATGTATGTTCCTGTAAGAAAACATTGCAAATAATTGGAAAACCAGCAACTGCAATAATCAAACCCTTGGGAACAACTGTGGTCGGAACCAAAGTTCACAGTGACTGTGTTCTCTGACTCCTCTCACATTCCGATTGCTTGCCGCCGAACCGCGTCACAGCTCATTACCATAAAGTTGACTTGATTTCAACTCTCCTCGACGCTCACACCGGCGAAGACGCGCCGCGCTGCTCCTCGCCGCTTATCGCCGCCGGCTCCCATTGAAAATGAATGACTTCCGGCTACTTTGACGCTCTCGCCGCTTTCGGTGTGAACGTAGAGTTAGTAGGGGAAGTGGGCCTACATCTTCATAAAATACAACGAACAAATTGTGTACATGGATAAATACAATCAAACTGATTGAAATGAAACAGTGCTTTTAGTCTAACAGTATTCATATAAATTTAAGTACAAGTAATGTTTGTTAAATCTGCAAATCTTATAGTTTATTGTGGCTTTAATATCACTTGAAATATTTTTACAGTATCGGTAAAATTTTACAATTAAGTCACATGCATTCCCAGCTGTGATGGTGGATTATTGAAGTATTGCAGATTTACATGTCACGCCGTGTAAGAGGTTGTACAGTTCTACATTATTATAGAATGTTAAGTTTCTTCCACATAACATGTCAAGTATAAAGCATAAATTTTCTCCACTGGATGGTGTTTTTTCATCCTATTTACCATGTCTTGTTTGTGACGTATGCAAATGTAAAGGTGGGATGTTAACAGCACGTTTAATATTCACTTTGTGTGTTTGAACTAAATTGGCTGTCTGTTTTTGCATTTATTTGAAATCTGGATTGCATTTCATTTCACACTGCCGCCACACTCACAGACTTTGGATGGTAATAAAAGCAGTATTGTAACTGGCTATTTTTAAATACAAAAACAGACTTTGTATCACTAACAGCTACACAGACTTTATGTCTGTAAGTAAGCAAAAGCAGCCATGCGTTCGTTCACATCCCTAAATCCCTGTATCGTCTGACCTGGGCCGACTTTTTCCCCCCACAGGAGATTTCCCAGGAGTCTTTTAGCTCCCAGTCCAGCGCTCCCCCCTCCGGTCCGCCTCTGGCATCCAAAAGCAGCACAGAGGACATGCAGGGCAGACCCTCCAGTCTACCAGTGAGTCTGACACTTTCATTTCGCACAAGCTGTTGACTGCGTCCAAGCGCATTTAAAGATGCATTGTGAATCTGACAGATTCACAAATGCGCAATCAAGTTGTTTCAGTCAAAGCGTCCTATTTTGTGTTGACTTTTAGCTCCAGGCAATTAGTTTGAAGATGTGAGCGTAATTCAGCCTCAGCTGCTCGTCTTTCTCAGGAGTGATTATGTAGCACCTTTGGGGTTGTTGCTAAATGAAGAACTTCATGTGGTCTGTCACCGAAATATACGCCGTTTGTTCCTTTGCTACCTTTTTTTGTGCTTTCCTGTAAGTTGTGCGTCTCCGTCTTTGAGATTTAATTGCATTTGAGTGTGTTGTGACCTGCGAGACTGTCTGAAAAGGACACATGGAGAGACGCCCAGCTGCGCTGACTCAGCACACGTGCAGCCAACTGCTGTAGCCATGGCAACCTCAGGGACGCTGTGATCTCACTTTTTTCCCCCTCCCAGATGAGATAAATAAGGCCCGCAGCCTCTGGCTGTGTGATTCTGTGTGTATAAGAGCTCTTGAGCGAGTGTGTGTTTGTGTGTGTGCTAGACAGAAAAAAAAAGTGTGCCAGAGTTCATTGTTGCAGAGTGGAAGAAGCTGTCATTGGGAGATTTATTCTAAAGTAGAGAAGTTTTGTGGTACAATTAAATGGACTATTGTGCTGCTGAGTTTTTTATTTATTATTTATCCAGACGTGAAATCTTTTTTTGTTGTTGATGTTTGGTTTTTGTTATGTTGTCATTTTAAAATTTTATTATGAGAGAAAGCAAGTTCATGGGCTAACATTTTAGTTCGAAAATTTGGCCGAAAAATCTGCTTTTGGTTTCAGTATGAAATGGTTTTGAAAGGCTTAAAACATTGGCTGTAACAGGGATCTTAAATATACATTTCTATGATGGCATTGACCGTTAGGCTAGGCTAAAAATACTGATTTCTTGCTTTTAATCTGACACTGAGTATGTTTACATGGACACCAATAATTTAATTTTAATACGATTAAGACAATACTGTGATTAAGAGTCTACTATGTAAACGGCAATTGATTTATTTATCTTTTTTATTAATAATTTAATCTGATTTAAGATCATAATTGAACTAAACAGAAATTGAATTAAGACGTGGAGTATGCCGATTTTAGTCACATTATTGAGGTGCAGTACAGACATGTAAACACCGCATTCAAACTATTACGGTTGTGTAGGACTTTTCGCCGCGTTTTGTGACAGGATATTCTATACACACAGCTGTTTGACACTATTCTCTGAACCTACCGAGTCAGTGAAGGTCCACAGACACATGCATTGCAAAATGCAGAGGTTTTTTCCCCCTATACGGCATGCAGTATCAAATTCCATTAAAATAAACACTATTCCAGCAGTTCATACTCGCATCCAATATCTTGTTAGGCAAGGAGGCATGCATGAAATGTTCCTGAATGAAAATGAAACTGCCCAAGTGCAGTTAAAGTCGAAAAATAAAAAATCAAACACCCAAAATTACAGAGGACATGTGGATAGTGTGGTGACGCAGTGAACTATTGAACTATGTCCTATAACATGTAAAGCTAAATCATGAAAGGAACATTCAAAAAGCAACTCATGTAAACACCTTAACTGTATTATTGTCTTGTTCAGATTAAGGCAAATCATTTAATTACTGATGTCCATGTAAATGTAGTTGTTGATTGTTAAATCTAAGTAATGATTTAGTCTGAGCTTCACCTAACATTTGTAATCAAATAATGGCCAGAAGCATTACTTCTGATATCACTTTTAATGTCAAACAAAACTTATATTTAAATTATATTTATTTGTGTGTTGCTTTCATGCTCTTTTATACACCATGACATCACTGTAACTGTCAGTCAAAGCAGCAGTACAGATCTTTCTTTACTACTAGATAGCAATGAATAAACATAAGACATTATGCTGATCTATATAGAATACTTGCCGAAATTAATGTCCCATCTAATCTCCATCTTAAAGTCTTCAAGCTTTTTTTAAGGCTTCTACACTTTCTTATTCATGTTTTTGTTTTCGTTCCTTAAAACAAAATTGGAGCATTAGTCTGAAAGCTTTTGTGGTCAGATATTTAGTTTCAATTTTAATATTAGAGATTATTAAAAATATAGTGTAATTGTGTAAGTGCAATTATTTACAATAAAACCGTACATTAATGTTTGATAGGCCTATACTATACATTTTTATGCCTTGATGCTATCATTTGCGCACACAGGTGATGCATGGCCATGCTTAATGTATTACCACATTAATATGGCTTCCTAATCCCACAATGCCTGCATAAACCTACCATTCTATCCATCACCCGTCTTTCACCACAATGTATTTTGCATTGTTAAACTTTGAAATTAATATGCAAGTAAAAAAAATCAATTGCCTGTTTAACATTTACCAAATGAAAGCATCAGCGGGGGTTTTTTTTCTTTTCTATTCCATTTGCAGCTTTTTCTTCAGGGATCAAACATTATTGTTTTATTTAAAGTATATTTTTATATACACATTTCATTGTTGCTTTGTAATTCACAGTTTTTTGAATGCATGTTATTGATCTAAATGTGAACGATTCATCCTTGTCTGTTTATTTTATTTTTTAAATGATACTATTTTGAAGTGGCATAACTTAAACATTCGGTAAAACAACAGATTTGCAAACTCAGTCAGATTTGCTTTCATCCAATCAATTTTTTCTTCCCCCAGTTAATCCCTTTCAGATCACACTATGAACGATCTGTTGCTGCTTGTGTTACGTTGTGATTTTATTTCTTTTAAATTATATATTTAATTTAATACATGTATTTACTTAGTCTTTTGGTACTTTTTGCTTAGGATCTATCTGGTTCTATCGATGACCTACCTACTGGTGCGGAGGGCGCTTTAAGCCCTGGAGTCAGCACATCTGGAGTATCCAGCAGTCAAGGGGAACAGAGCAATCCAGCACAGTCGCCCTTCTCCCCCCACACCTCTCCCCCTGTGGGCTCACCTGCCAGCGCCTCTGCGTCTCGTTCTGGGCCACTGTCCCCTACCACAATGCCAGGTAGGGCTAGTACAAATTAAACATTAAGGCCCAGTTTCACAAACAGGGCTTAGATTAAGCCAGGACTAGACCTTAGTTAAATTAGGCTATTTAAGCCACATTTATACAAATGGCCTTAGAAAAATATATTACTGGTGTGCACCTGGAGACAAAAAATGACACTGACGTATTTTAAGACATCTCACTGCAAGTTATTTTCAGTTGAGACAGCTCAAACATGCAATTTAATCTTGACTAGCCTTAAACCTCGTTTGTGAAACCGGGGGTAAATCTCCTAATATTTAATTCTTCTAACTATTTCAAGTCATCTTCATTATGACCATGCTGTTAAGTGGTATTATATATTTCTGAATCACCAGTCAAGTTTGTGGTTTGACTGTCTTTTTATTCTGATTAATGGGAGATGGAGGTTTTGAAACATTTATTATAAAAAATCAGCTGTTCTTTTTCAAATGAATCAATTTATTTGAATCATAATGTTGTCCATTTTCTTATTTCTAGGAAACCAGATGCCTCCCCGCCCTTCAAGTGGACAGTCCGATGGGATCATGCACCCTTCGATGAATCAACCTGGCATGGGCCCAGACAGAGGTAATGCAGTCTATATAGCTACCATTCCAATTTGCATTATTGCATAAAAATATAGTATTTGTGCATAAAATGTACTTGCGTTCTTCAGTAGCCAGCTAAAAGATAGTGGGATGTTGCCTCAGCAGATGCTTTGATTGGATGACTGGAATAAGCAGTGTACTAGTCTCAATCACAACATGACAGCGATTGTTATTGCATGTGGCGTCTGCCGCTGAAGGCGCAGCACATTTATTATGGAGCAACAGTGGTTTCCTCACTTACAGGAACTTTAATTTTTAATATACTGCTCTAGTTTCCCATTCTATTAAACACATGGGATGAAAACAGTGCTTCATTTTTAAAGCAATATTCAAATTTGGCTACTTAAGATGGAAACATGGCTAACTACATAGCCACATGCTCTTTTTTTGTAATGTAGAGCATCAATGCATAATCATGTTGTCTTGCACAGGATACATGCAGAGAAACCCTCAGATGGCACCCTATGGGTCTCCACAATCTAGCTCTGCTCTGTCTCCTCGTCAGTCATCTGGAGGTCAAGTGCATCCTGGAATGGTCCCTTATCAGCAGAACAACTCTATGGCAAACTACGGGCCTCAAGGCGGTCAATATGGTCCACAAGGTAATTCTTAATGATGACTATATATTAGTGCAGAAGAATTGGAAAATTGAACAGTGCCATTTTGGGAGATTTGGAGAGTGGTGGTGCAGAAATTGGACTTTTATTGTAGTATTCTGCTGTCTTTCTCTTCTCGCTGTCCCTCCAAATCCTTCTCACTCTCCCTCTTTTTCTCTCTGTGCGACCAGTAGATCACAGTGTGGTTATTTTTAGCGTCTATGAAAAAAGGGAGTTGACGTAGCATGGCTCACGTCAGTTGAGCAGCTACAGTGACTGTGGGTTACAGCAGCTCTGCATGCTGCTAAAACACTCAAGGACCTGGAAGTCTCTTTAATGAGACATTCATATTCCATACACTTCATCAGTGCTAACTGTTCAATTTACACCAAAACTATTAATAATGCGGTTTCTTTCCAAAAAAAAATGCAGTCCTATATTAACTATGACTACTATAGCATTATGTAGGCTTGCTTTGCATTTTCAAATATTGTTTTGGTGGCCTTGACACCGTTTATACAATATTCCACTTCAGGTTACCCCAGGCAGCCTGGTTACAGTGGCATGCCTAATGCCAATTACCAAGGCCCTGGCATGGGTGCATCCATGAACCCCATGTCTGGACAAGGAGGAGGGCCGATGTTTGCTGGCATGCCTTCTGGACGGATGCCTCACGGCCAGATGGGTGCACGACCCTATGGTCCCAACATGGGTCCTAACATGAGTCCCAATATGGCTCCTAATATGGGAAACATGCCCCCTCAAGTGACAAGTGGGATGTGTCCACCCCCAGGTCTCAACAGAAAGCCACAGGATGCTGGAGCAATGCAGCACGGTCCCACCAACTCGATACACAACAGGTACAGAAGAGCTTAATTTTAACGTATGATTGAGTATTGATCTAAAATGTACATTTCTTGTTTTTCTGAGTATAAGCTAAAGTTAAATGATGTGTTTTGCCTCACAGGCTACCAGGTTACCCCAATATGTCTCCTGGTTCTGGTATGATGGGTTCAGGATATGGCCCCTCTATGAACAACATGCCTGGGATGATGAACACGCAGGGTTCTCCCTACCCTATGGGTGCTAACATGACAAACAACACTAGCGGTAAGGCTGTCAAAATAATTAATTTTTTTATGCTGCAGAGCCTAGCTGAAATTAAAGTATTTAATCTGTAAAGTCAAAATTATTTAAACTTCAAATCATAGTTATCTACTTTTTTTCATAGGCATGTCTCCTGGTCCAGATTTTGGCATGGATGGGAAACTTAACCAAGCCCAGAAAATGAATAACAAAGCTGAAGGGACACCAAAGACAGAATCAAAATCAAAGGTTTGCTCAACATTTACATGGAAGTGAATTGTCTTTACAAAGAAATAATTAAACTTCTCTGTCACTTCGCATTTAATTCCTTCGATTTAATCTGGTTCTATCTAGAAGTCAAGTTCCTCAACAACAACCAGTGAGAAAATCACTCGCTTGTACGAGTTGGGCCCAGAGCCGGAAAGAAAGATGTGGGTAGATCGTTACTTGGCTTTCATAGAGGAAAAAGCCATGGGCATGACTAACCTGCCAGCTGTGGGACGTAAACCCCTTGATCTATTCCGCCTCTACATGTCTGTCAAGGAGATTGGAGGTCTTACACAGGTATATTCAAGCTGGCCGTAAACAAGTGTTGAAAGTTTCAGCTCATTTTCCCTAAAGGGCGCTTGCTTATGTCCTTTGGCATGCTTGTAATTGCAGGTTAATAAGAACAAAAAATGGAGAGAGCTAGCCACCAATCTGAATGTGGGGACCTCCAGCAGTGCTGCCAGCTCCCTAAAAAAGCAGTACATCCAATGTCTGTATGCTTTTGAATGTAAGATTGAGCGTGGAGAAGACCCGCCACCAGACATTATGTCTGGAGATAACAAAAAGAACCAGCCGAAAATTCAGCCTCCCTCCCCAGGTGAGTACTGGTGTTTTAAATTTGTATACCATATACTGAAGCAAGTATTGGTGAATCTTAAAGTTTACACATTAACCCATTAAAATGCTAATATTTGCATAAAAATATCAAATGTTTTATTTTGCATTGCACAGCTGGATCTGGCTCTCTCCAGGGCCCCCAGACGCCACAATCCACCAGCAGTTCTATGGCGGAAAGCGGGGACTTGAAGCCCCCTACTCCGGCCTCTACGCCACATAGCCAGATGCCCCCAATACCAAGTGGCAGGTGAGATTTGCTCGTTCATCTTGTGCATTTGCCTGTTAATTCTCTGTGAACTGCTTCTTACCTGCCCTGTTTCCTTAGGAGCAGTGTGAACTTACAAGATCCATTTGCTGATAGCGACTTCTCTCGGAGAAACACTATGACACCAAACTCTGGCTACCAGTCAGGCATGAGTACTCCAGAGATGCCTGGTCGCATGGGACCCTATGAACCTAATAAAGACCACTTTAGTGGCATGCGTAAAGGTTTGTATGGTCATTCACTACTATAACAACTGTCTAATACACTTTGTATTTCAGTTTATATTAGGGCTGGGTAATAAGACAAAACTATTATATATTAACAATGTCTTATAAGTATGGCAATGTTGAATGCAACACTTTTACCAGATGATAATTAAATTTAATTAGGAAAATTTTAATTTTCATTAGCTATTGTAGTTCATAGTAAGCTATTTGGTGAAATGAACTGCGCCTTTTGTTTGGTCCTAGTTGGAGAACAGTTCATGCCTAGTGGACAGGGTCAAAACAGCAGTCTTGGTGATCAGTATAACAGAGGACCACCAGGCCCAATGGGAAACATGCCTATGGGGCAACGGCACCAGTATCCATATGGCACCAACTATGAGAGAAGGTATACTGAATGTTTGCTTAAGACATAAACTCACTTTTTTCTGTTTTGTGGTGTTATGGAAATTATGCAATGAACTGTCTTGCATTGTGTAGGCCAGAATCAGGGATGGGCCCAGATGGCAGCATAGGGCCTGGAGTGCCACAGCCAAATATGATGCCTTCCAATGCTGAATCTGGGATGTACTCCCCAAACCGTTACCCTCCACAGCAACAGCGGTCAGTCTACTAATTGTTTGGTTTTGATGGAGATTTTATATCTGCCTTTATATCTGATTTCATTTACATTTGGGGCTCTGTGCAGGCATGATTCCTATAGTAATCAGTATCCAGGACAGAGTGCACCACCTGGTGGCTCCTATCCGAATCAGCAGCCTGGAATGTTCCCGCAACAACAGTCGGTAGGAAAGCAGTTATAAGGATGATTTGATGGTTTTCTATTTGACATTGGTATAATGAATACTTCTTTTTTTTTTTTTTTTTTTTTTAATTCAGAACTACAAAAGGCCAGGTGACGGAAACTATCCTCCAGCTAAACGCCACCACGATGGGGAGATGTTTGGTGGGCCATACAATGCTCAGCAGCCACAGCCACCAACGCAGGCTCCCCCTAGTGGACCCACAAGTGCTCAACAGGAAATGTATAACCAGTATAACAGTTCTTACACTGGTTCAGAGCGCCGCCCTCCAGGTGCTCAGAATCAGTTTCCTTTCCCTTTTGGAAGAGATCGGATGCAACCAGGGACTGGCCCAAACTCCCAGGGTTCTATGCCTCCTCAAATGATGGGCAGTCAAATGCAGTCTGGTCCTGATGGTCCTCAAGGTGGCATGTGGCAAGGCCGAGGTGATATGGGCTACTCCAATTACCCCAATCGTCAGGGGCCTCCTGCTGGTCCTGGCCAGGGCCCTGGCTACCATTCAATGAACAGATCTGAAGACATGATGTCAACTGAACCGCGTATGAATCATGATGGGCAGTGGCCTGGGCCACGCCAACCCCCCTATGGGCCTGGTGGGGCAGGCCCACCAATGAGCAGACCCTTGCAATCTAACTACCAGTCTCCCCAAACCATGCAAAACCACATTCCACAGGTGTCAAGCCCCACACCCATGCCTCGCCCCATGGAAAGCAGGACTTCTCCCAGCAAATCACCCTACATGCCCAGCAATATCAAAATGCAGAAGGCGGGGCCTCCAGTCCCTGCATCTCACATAGTACCTCCCTCAGTACAGCCTCCAATGATGAGAAGAGACCTATCCTTCCCTCCAGGTTCTATAGAGGCAACACCACCAATTCTCAAATCTCGCAGGCGTCTTACCATGAAAGAAATTGGTAAGAGTTCATTATATACACTACTAAAAAGTAATTCACTTGAACAAATAACTTAGAACTGTGAGTTATACAAAGGTAACTGTATACTCCTTTTATAGGCACTCCAGAGGCATGGAGAGTTATGATGTCTCTTAAATCTGGACTGTTGGCGGAGAGTACATGGGCTTTAGACACCATCAATATCTTATTATATGATGACAACAGTATTTCAAATTTCAACCTTATGCAGGTAAGTCGTTTTGGGAAAATGACAAATTTCTTTTTTTGCCAATACTCTAGTTTTCATCCTAAATGACATACATGGTGTCTTCTTTTGAAGCTCCCTGGTTTCCTGGAACTGATTGTTGAGTATTTCCGCCGTTGCCTCATTGAAATCTTTGGCATTCTGAGGGAATATGAAGTTGGAGATCCAGGACAAAGAGCTCTGTTGGATCCCAATGTGCTTAAAGAAGAAAACACTGTGGATGATGAGGCATTTGTGGAGGGCATGGAGGAAGATGGAGAAACTGAGGAGGAAGATGAAGGGGAAGAAGTGCAAAGGTCAAAACATCAAGAACCACATGCAGCACAAGTACCTCTCCAAATAAAACAGGAAGAAAAGCCAATGACTCTTGAAGAATCTGTGAAGAAAGAAGACAGCCAAGGCATTGAAGGAGAGTCATCTGCGGAAACCAAGGCTTCAGAGCCACCATGTCTTGAGTTGGCTGTGCCTCAAGAGAAGCCCAAACAGGCTAGCAAGTTTGATAAGCTTCCCTTGAAGATAGTGCGAAAGAAGGATCCATTTGTAGTGGACTGCTCAAATAAGCTTGGCCGGTTGCAGGAATTTGACAGCGGCCTCCTGCACTGGAGCATTGGTGGAGGTGATACAACAGAACACATCCAGACCCACTTTGAAAGCAAGATGGAGCTGTTACGCCAACAGACTCGTTTAGCTGCTCAGGGCTCAGATAGGAAGAAAGGAGCTCAGAAGGACAGCCAGGCCCCTTCATTGCCCTCATCTAGCGAAGAGCATCGGAAAGAAGTGGACCAGCAGCCTTCTCCTGAGTCATCCACTGAGAAAGTGCCCAGCGAAATTTCAGATCCGAGGGACAACAGACCTGCTGACTGCTTAGATGCTGCTTCTGAGGGGACTTCACACATAGAAAAAGATCAAGAGAAACAAGAATTGGAGTTGACAACTCCAGAAAGCATCAGGCCAGCAGCTCCAAGCCCATTATTACAGGGTCGGCGCTCCGTTTTAGAAGATGAGCCACACAGCAAGGATGAAGCTCCTCTTGTTACACTCTCGGAGTGGCAGGATTCTCTCTCCCGTCGATGCATCTGTGTCTCCAACATCGTCCGCAGCCTCTCATTTGTCCCAGGCAATGACACTGAGATGTCTAAGCATCCAGGGCTGTTGCTACTGCTGGGCCGCCTGTTACTTCTCCATCATCGGCATCCAGAGCGAAAGCAGGCGCCCTTAACCTATGAGAAAGAAGAGGAGGTGGATGAAAGTCTTGGTAGCAAGAAAGATGAGTGGTGGTGGGACTGTCTGGAGCTTTTGCGGGAAAATTGCTTGGTCACACTTGCCAACATCTCAGGCCAGCTTGACTTCTCTGTCTACACTGAGAGCATCTGCCTGCCCTTGCTGGATGGATTGCTCCATTGGGCCGTTTGTCCTTCAGCAGAAGCTCAAGACCCCTTCCCTAGTCTCGGGCTTAATGGAGCCTTGTCCCCCCAGAGACTTGTCCTGGAGACCCTCTGTAAGCTAAGTGTTCAGGACAACAATGTGGACCTCATTCTTGCAACAGCACCTTTTAGTAGATTAGAGAAGCTTTTTGGGAACCTTGTTCGTCTAGTTGGAGAGCGAAAGGTGGCTGTTTGCCGGGAGATGGCGGTGGTGCTGCTGGCTAATCTTGCACAGGGTGACAGCATGGCGGCCCGTGCCATTGCGGTACAGAAGGCCAGTGTAGGGAATCTGTTGGGCTTCTTGGAGGACAGCTTAGCAGCTACACAGTTCCAGCAGAGCCAAGGTTCCTTACTTCACATGCAGGGGTCACACTTTGAGCCAACTAGTGTGGACATGATGCGGCGAGCTGCTCGGGCTCTGCTCGCCCTCGCTAAGGTGGAGGAGAACCACTCTGAGTTTACGCTCTATGAATCACGGCTACTGGACCTTTCTGTCTCCCCCCTCATGAACTCAATGGTGTCCCATGTCATCTGTGATGTACTCTTTTTGATAGGCCAGTCATGACAGCTGTGCGGAGCTGTGGCTCCAGCTTCTCTGGTTTTCATACTTCCTCTTTGCCTGCCCTTCCCATTGGTGAGTGGGGATTGAAAGCAGAGACAATTGACTGTTTCTTGTTTTGTTTTTTGTTTTTTTTAATTTATGCAAGCCGTTTCATATTACACCCACTGGTCCCCCTTTTCCTCCGTGTCTCACTTTGGGAAGGTTGTCTCGAATTTGCTGTGGATCATGAACCAGAGCCTCAACACACTGACACAAACTGTAACACTGATGCCAACAAGATGACATGGACGGACCCCAACTTTTGTGTCCTTGTCTGAGGGGAAAGTACTTTTTATAATAAAATAAATAAATGAATAAAATAAATAGCTTGAAAAAACAAACTATTTACCAAAGTTGCTGTCTTGTTTACAGTGAGTTTTGGGGTTAATCGTTCCTTCGTCCTCCCTAAGAGGGTGCAAATAATACACAGCTCTTGTTCACATTGACAGGTGGACTCTTCATTGTTTGGTGGTTGTATTTTGATGCTACACGGTCAACCTTTCTGGATGCGTGTACAGCAGAAATGAGTTGTCATTTTCTGTACAGTACTCCACAACTGTAAACGTACTGCAAACGTACTGCGCTGTTCCACATGGGGAAAATGTTGGCTCAGCCGGTTCTGTTTTTAAATCGTTTTTAAAACATTAATTTGCTGGTTAAGGAGAATCCCCCCCCCCCCCCCCCCCAAAGTATCAAGGACGTACAACACCCTGACCTCTTCTCTTTAACCCTTGATTGTATGAATTGACCCCTATAAGGAAATCACCTCCTAGGACTGGTTTTCGACTTAAGATGCAGCAGAGGCTGTACTGTATATAAGATGTTGTACATTTACACTTCTTTTTCCTCTCTTTCTCCCCCTCTGTCTTTCACACACTCTCTTCCTCCTTACCCCTTTTTATCTACAAAGAATGAGAGCGGACACTCAAGTTGGGATAATTAATTGCATCAAAGCCCCCTAGGTATATAAAACCGAATCATCTTTTGGCCATCACGGTTCCTCCATAGTGCAGCAGACAACTGAAACATTTTAATTTCATCTCCTGGTACAACAAAATAACTCTAGATGAAGAAACACAGTTGAGATATTTTTTTCTCCAGTGATATGAATTCTGCATATTTGTATTTCAGACTATGTAGCTTAATGTAAATTCCTTGTTTTTTTCCCTTTTTGGCTCAATGAATATCATTTATTCACTATGAAATCTTTATACTATATGTTCCACGTGGTAAGAATAAATGTACATTAAATCTTGGTAAGATGTTTGTGATTATTTTCATTTAGATACATGTTAAGAGTTTTAAAATAACAGTACTCTGCCAAGAATTCTGAGCTCAGGAGTGGACGGTTAAATATGTACAGCTTTGGAAAAAAAAGAAGAGACTGTTTAATTCTCAGTCTCTGGATTTACTAGGCATGGCTTTGTTTGTTTTTTTCAAATATATTTTTATTGAATGTTTGCAAAAACATGTAAGAAATTTACATTAATAAGATAATATACATCATTCATGTAATTTAAACCTGAAACAATATAATAAAACTAATAGGCATGGGTTTGTATGTATATAATTAAATGTCTGATAACATTTTCAAATAAAACATGGTCGTATAGAGCTATAAACCGTAGCTTATTGTTTTTATTTATTATTTGAAATGTATATAAATACCTCAATTTGACTGTTTAAAAATAGCTTCAAATGCTATCCTTAATGTTAAAAGTATTACTCATCAAAAAAATATTTCACTTGATTTATTTCAAACAGAAAAACCATACACAAAACAATTCTTTAAACAAAATACATTTCCACAGGGTCGAAATGAAGCTGGATGAAGCACAAACTTATTATTTTCTCCACCCCATTATCACACACATCATTCGTTTATTACTTAAACGTATTTTTTTTTTTACTTGTCTCTTCTTTTTACATGAGACCTATTTTATCCTTTTGGCATCTTTGACATGTATGTTTGATTCCATTTGCACACTTACGTTTTATAACATAGACCCAAAAAAATACATAGTAATGCAAAGAGCCATTCATTGAAATTTCATCATACCTTTCTCATTTTGTTCTTTTTGATTATGTCTTAATAATTTTATTCCTTTAATAATATATATTAATATCCTGACGGTATTTAATAGTAAATACAGATAAACAGAATTTTTAAGTTGTCTCATTTTTTTTTTCAAAAGCTGTATATACATTAGCATTAATAAAAATATAATTAAAAATAATTGTTTACCTAGGTGTTTAGATGTGTTTGAATGGAGGCCATTAAGCCGTTTAAAGCTCGGGGACTTTTATTTTGACACTACTAAAACTGCATACCGGAAGTGCATGTAGCCTGTCTTTAGTTCTATCAAAGAGCTTAGAATTCTAAGCTCTTTGGTTCTATCGTTCGTTTCAGTGTCTATGCAATGAATTGTAAAACGTGAATATAATGATTCCTTTCATTGCTAGTCATTGCGCACTCGATGTTTTTATAGTGGATAGAATCTCAAAGGAAGAACGCAAATCTCTGCTTTGGTTCATTTTAATGATGCCTCAATCATCCTATACGCTAATCTAATTAGAAAAATACAGCGTTCAGCAAATGTGCTATTGTCATTGTTCTCAAATGAAAGTTTGTCAAGTATGTCTCCATTAAACATAAATGAAGACGTACAGACTGTTGTACGTTTTGCAACGTTTACACGACTCCTTTCGCTATTCCTACAGGTAAGTTAAGCAACAGACAAACAACTGACAGAATTACATTATGAATTTGTTGTTTGTATTTTTGGAGAAAATGTCAAACATACTTAACCCTTTAGCTACTACTACGATTTAAATAATGTATATCTTTGGTTAAATTGCGTTCCTTAAACCAGGGGTGTCCAAACTCGGTCCTGGAGGGCCGGTGTCCTGCATAGTTTAGTTCCAACTTCCTTCAACACACCTGCCTGGATGTTTTTAGTATACCTACAAACAGCTTGATTAGCTGATTCAGGTGTGTTTAATTGGGGTTGGAACTAAAATATGCAGGACACTGGCCCTCCAGGACCGAGGGTCCTGTTTTGTTTTGTTTTAATGATAACCTAACCTTGAAGAGATCATGCCAACCCTAACAGGGATTGAATAGATAAAGCCAACCCTGTGAGGACTTTGAGGACAGTTTTAAGCAGGTGTGTCCTGCATATTTTAGCTCCAATCCCAATTAAACACCTGAACCAGCTAATCAAGCTCTTTCTAAACTTCCAGGCAGGTGTGTTAAAGCAAGTTGGAGCTAAAATGTGCAGGACACCGGCCCTCCAGGAGTGAGTTTGGACACCTCTGTTCTTAAGCAATACACAAACTGTTCTTATTTACTGTAATGATCAGATATATATATACACATACACATAGACAACCTTTTTTTGAAATATACACCATATGTTATAGGATATTACAGGTTAACTATATATATAGCCTATAGTCCTCACCTTAACCTTTCGTAAAGATGCTTTGGAATGCAAATTATTGTGAAAAAGCACTTTACAAATAAACTTGAATTGAATTTTATTGAATTGAACCTACATAAGACAAGATGTCAACCAAGTGGTTACAATGCCAGTTTAAGGGTTAAATGTTGAGCTCCACAAAATCACTACTGAGAACGGCTTATAACAAAATAATTACTGTTTGTTTTGTTTGTGTCTTGAAGGCTGTCCTGAATGTAGTGATTTCTGACCATGTGGCCGATGCCTTCAGTCCTCCTCGTTCAGAAGCCCCTCTCCTGCTCGACCCCCTCATTGAAGTATCATTTGGTGGCCTTAGTCACTGGGATGCAGAGCATTTCCTCTTCATCGCAGAACTTGGTTACATATATGAACACAACTTTGCTTTCTTTCCTCTGTTTCCTTTCGTCCTACGGTTACTGGCATCCACATTGCTATGGCCACTGAGTGGATTTCTCACAATGCGTGGCCGGTTAATCGTAGCTGTGGTTATAGGGAATAGTTTCCTCTTTGTTTTAAGTGCAGTGGCTCTTTACAGTCTGAGTCGTGTAGTGCTACATGAAAGAAAACTTGCATTTGTTGCCGTCATGATGTATTGTTTGACACCAGCTAATGTTTTTATGCTAGCAGGCTACTCGGAAACACTCTTTGCAACCCTTACTTTTGCAGGCCTGTGGATGCTTGAGAAAAGATACACAGTTGGAGCTTGTCTTCTGTTTGGCTTTGCTACTGGTGCTCGTGCCAATGGGCTTGTGAATGTTGGATTTTTGCTGTATCTCCCGCTTCAGTGGTGTTTAGCTCGTGCTCGTGCTTTTAGTAAGGTAGCTGGAGGCGTTCGATATCGCAATTATGTTTGGGAACTTATTCGCTTTGCCTTCACAGGAGCAGTTTACACAGCCCTTGTTGCTCTTCCTTTTTGTCTCTTTCAGTTTTATGGCTATCAAACATTTTGCCATCCAACTTCGAATCAAATTCCTCCTGCGCTGGTTAATTTAGCTCAGCATAAAGGATACCGTGTGGCAGATGCAGCATCTCCAACACCAAAATGGTGCCATTGGCGAATTCCACTTTTGTATTCGTATATACAGGATGTTTATTGGGATGTGGGTTTCCTTCGATACTTTCAGTGGAAGCAGATACCCAACTTTATTTTGGCAATGCCTGTTGCAACTCTGGGATTTAAAGCCTTGTTTATATACATGACAGATAATCCAGTGTTTTGTATGTATTTGGGGTTGGGAGACAAAGTAAATAACAAAAAAATGCATGGTTTCTGTAACCCAAGAGTCTTTGTTTATATTGTGCACAATTCCGTCCTGCTTCTGTTTGGGATATTCTGCATGCACGTGCAGGTAAGACTCATACAATTGGTTGTTATTATTATGTGATTTGTAGTGTATGCTTAATAATCATGCCTGTAATGTGTCTCCTGTTAGGTTTTGACTCGGTTTCTTGCTTCCTCTTCACCTGTGTTATACTGGATCTCTGGCCACCTGCTTTTTAAATATGAACCTCTGCTGAAAGATGAAAAGCTGTTCAGATCAGACCTAACACAACAGAAGAAGGATCACAAACCTGGCTTGAGATGTTTTGCAGGGATGTGGAGAAATAATCCAGTCTTTTACCTATTGATGCACTGGAAGACTTGCTCTGTTTATACACAATGCATTTTGGGGTATTTCATATCGTATTGGTTTTTAGGTCTGGCTCTGCATTGTAACTTTCTTCCCTGGACATAATAATGTGAAAAGCTTATTTCAGTCTTCATAATATTCCTGAGGCCTTTTGAATAATATGCTGCTGGAGCAGTTTGTTTGAAATTAATGTACTGTCTTGTACTTCTTATGAAGCTAAAATATATTTTTATATTTATTTAATATTGAATAAATATGCTTATTGGATGATTTACAAATTGCATTTCTTTTATTCCATTTATTCTGCTATATTCCATTTTATTTCCATTTTATTCCATTGATTAAGCTAAATTATATGTGCTTTTGTGCGATGTGAAGTTACCTTTTGATAGTGTGGTCTATGGTTTTTATGGTTCGGGCTGTCCTTGGTCTGTTTTTCAAAAGGTGTACTAATGGATAGTTTACACATGGTCACATCGCCTTACTATGGAGGCAGAATAGTCTCAAAAATAATTCATTTACAAAATAAAATTCCTACATGCACAGCACAATTCACATTTACAAAATCCAATTTGTACATCTGTAAACACAATTCCCGAATTCACAAGTAAATATCATTAATATTTTCACCAAATGAATTGGATTTGTGTATTTATAAATTGTGTTTTGAATTTACAAATTGGATTTGGATATTTATGAATCGTGTTCTGAACTTACAAAGTGGATTTGTGTATTTTTGAATCGTCATTTTAGTTCATAAATTGGATTTGCATGTTTATGAATCATGTTTTGAATTTACAAATTAGATTTGCATATTTATGAATTGTGTTTTGATTTTACGAATTGCATTAACATATTTTTGAATTGTGTTTTGGATTTTTGAATTGGATTTCTGTATTTTTGAATAGTGTTTTGAATTTACAATTTCATTCATTCAATCATTTTCTTTTCGGCTTAGTCCCTTTATTAATCCGGGGTCGCCACAGCGGAATGAACCGCCAAATTTACAATTTGAATTTGCATATTTTTAGTAGTTTTTTATATTTACAAATTTGATTTGTGTATTTTTTAATCTTTTTTTAATTAATGAATTGGGTTTGTGTAATTTTGAATAGTGTTTTGAACTTACAAATTGGAGTTTGTAAATGTGAATTGTGTTGTGGATGTATATTTATTTTGTAAATGTATAATTTTTAAGACTGATCTGGCACCATACAATACCTCTGAGACATTGTGTTGTATCTCCATCTAGTGGGTACAAACTGTCATTAGCATTGTTTGGTAATAAAGGTAATAACGCAAACATAACATTACTTTCCTTAACATAACTAAGTAACATTTAGTTAATCAAAAACAGTGACACAAGATTGTATTATGTCACTTTTAAAAGCAAATTTCCCAAAGACTGGTCATTGTTACAGTTACAGTGTGATTTAATGAAATGCATATACTTTAATGGTGTTTACTTATTAACATTTTCAGTTAAAGTAATAACAATGGTACTTAGCCTATGTCTGTTGAGCTTCATTTAATTTGCAGTTTTAGCAAATATACATTTCGATTAGTTTTTAAAGTAACGTTTTAATATCAGCCTTATAAACATGTTTTTTTTTACTGGAAATATTTCAGTGGCAGCTAGCTGAAGTTTTCGTTTTATTGAATTTAGTTTGAGCCACATCTAGTAAGTTAATTAAGTAGACTAATTAACACATTGAAATGGACATGCACGTATCAGTTACAGCAGAGTATCAGTTAAAAAAGAGGGCGGAGCTCAGCGTGTCGGAAGTGAACGCGCATCATCACTCTTCGAGTCATTGGTCGCTTTCTTCAGGTAATAATCCTCGGCTAGGGAAGTGAACGCGTTGAGGTAAATATTGTACTTTAATGGAAGCTAAACGCTCTCTCTTTTTAGCAATTTTAGCCTTAAAAACAACACTATCTAACCTAATATTCATTACCCCACAGATTAATCTCGGACGGGTAGCAGCGCGAGGAGCCGAGTGTCGTTCAGATGACGGTTGAGTAGCGCGTGAGGAGTAATGTCCTCCGCTGAGATAGTTGACAGCTAACGTTAGTCAACAAGCTAACATGATTAGCTTTGCCTAGAAGCTCCTAATTTATCAAAACCAACAACATGGCATGACAGTATAACAATTACCCGTTGATACCAATAGGTGATATTTAGATGTATAACGTTAAGTATACACGGAGCAACATATTATGTGCTTTAAAGACGTACTAGTTAGCTTAACGTCGTTCGATAGCTTTGTTTACATATTCCATTTTTACCACCCAAGTGATTTATTGGTGTTACAGAAGCTTGATAACTAAGTAGTGTCGTTGTAGCTTCCTCTTTGACAGGGCTTGGCTTGTAACAAGTTAACCAAACTCATTCTTGAGGTTTCGACTATACTCCGCTAACGTTACCTCAGTTGAAAATGAAAAACTGTGAGTATCAACAAATAGACCCGCGAGCTCTCAGAACACCCAGCAGCCGGACATCCAGCACCCTGCCCTGCGGGAGAAAGGGCTCCCAGCGCCTGAGGAGGAAATGGGAGGTTTTCCCTGGGAAAAATCGCTTCTACTGTGACGGACGTATTATGTTGGCCAGGCAATGCGGAGTCCTCCCGCTGACCATCGGCCTTATTTTCATCACCAGTGGCTTATTCTTCACATTTGAGTGAGTCGTGTATGTTTTTACACACAGACCTACTACTAGACTATACTACCACTACTT
>LR812534.1:43937561-43964911 GCA_903798195.1 Danio kyathit
AAAATAAAAAAAAAATTAAAAGAGGTTACTGGTAGGCTAGTTATAACAAAATGTTTATTATGCACATCTTTTGCTTTCCCTCTCTCCATACTAAATCCTTTAAGTTTGGTTTCACTTTTTCCTTTTAATGATTGCAGATCAAAGGATCTTGGTCCAGTAAAAGAGGTGAAGAATCAGGAAATCCATACACCTATAACAACATCTTCACAAACTGCTGTGTGGTGCTTTGCGGGCCGATGCCACCCAGGTCAGTACTGCATGCACAAGACAACGTCATAGCAGATATTTATTTCAGAATTGAGTAAATGAAGGACTTCTTTAGATTCAGGCAAATGTGTGTCCTGGGTTAAGCACATACTGTTACAAACAACAACAAATATGCGAAGTACAGTCTGTGCCTTGTTTTTAAAGTCACAATAGGTCACATCCTTGTCATCTTTTGCAGCTTGATTGACAGAAGAGGCTTTGTACCTCCAGAGGACGCGCCTCAAACTGTGACCTCTGACGCTGAGCTCCCTGCTTTCATGGCCAAAAATGACACAAACATGGTGAGAGAATGCCATTTAAAAATAGTTTCAAGTATTGTAGCTGTGGTTTTTAAAATCCTCAAAGCATAAAAAGCATTCCGTTGCCTTTCAAGCTTTAAACTACAGTTCAAAGAAGAAGAAAAAAATCATAATTTTAATCAGCAAGGATGCACTAAGGTCAAGGATGCTTCAGACTTGACAGTAATGAACTAGTTGTTTGTTCTTATGCTTTATGTTTGTGGAAACCGTAAAATGGTGCTAATAAAAAAACAGTATAATAATTAGTATGATCAAATATAGTATGATTTGCATCTTAAATACTTGTATTCTTTAAAGACACCTTAAATTAATCTTAAGTGAGCTATATTTGATTTATTCAAAAGTGAAAATTAAGCAGTTTGTACAAAAATGAATCACTTTTTGTCTGAATCGATAATGAAAAGAAAAATTGTTAATCATTGACCACCAATAACCACACCATCATATCTTGCATCTTGCAGAATTGACTGCTGACAATTTGTCTTTACTTAAAATATATTACAAAAGGAAACCTTTTTAATTGTGATATTTCAAAAATGTTGCTGTTTATACTGCATTTTAGATTAAATGCACCATTTATGAGCATAAGATACTTAAAAAAACTTTGAATACTAATGTAAATGTTAACAGAAACTACAACTAACACAGATTCAACACATCTAAATCTTTAAACTTTGAAATGAAAAACAAAAAAGCATTTTCACATGGAGTTGATGTTATCAAGGTTTAATCACATCTAACAAACCACAGCTAATGATGTCTTACTGGGATACAGCTCATATATACAGTTCATTAGTTTCACACCTGTTCTGTTTGATGTATGAACATATGCGCATGGAAAATTTCCTATTAATGGTGAGGGGAACCGCACAGCAATTCACATTTCAGTTAAAATTTAACAGTTTGATAATGTACCCAAGTTATGAAGCATGCTATGACATCATGCCGAGGAGAGTAGATAAATGTCAAAATGTACACTACTGTACAAAAGTAAATGGCCACTAGTATTTTCACCAAAAGAAAAAGGTTTAAAGTTGGTTATTTCTATATTTCTGTATGTGGAGCACAGGCTGTTGTCAGATTCCTTGTGCAGACAATAATCTCAGTGTATAATTACAATTAATAACAGAAATAATGTTTAAAAATGTAAATTGATATTTTAAACTAACATGCTACAGGAAAAACTTTGAAATAACCGACTTTAAACCTTTTTTCTTTTAATGAAAAACTACTGACTTTTGCACAGTACTATATATAAGCAATATCACATGAGAAGCTGTGCGATATGGCTGTATATTGGCACTGGTGGGAGGTGTGCGTTGTGTCCCACCAGTGACTATATACAGCCATATAGCACTGCTATGAGTATGATATTGTGTTTATACAACAGTTCACTGGCATAATCGTGTATATAAAAAGAAAATCAAACACTGAGAGTCTCAAAAATCCTTGTGTACAAGGGACTACTTTCTTCCGCCATTCACATTTGCAGCAGACAGTCAAAACAGTAGAAACTGTTAAAAACACTTTAGAGCCAGTATTTAAGGGATTCTCTAGCGTAATATCCAAATTGATGACAAAACAGGTGATTTTGCCCACATTTTAAGCTTATAAGGCTGAACGGCATAAAATGCCATCAGTCTAGAGACATTTCCCAGTATTTCTCTGTTGCATTCGAGAGATCATAATAAGTAACCCCGAAAAAGCCAATGCAAACACGAGCAGTTTACTATAGTATAAATACGGCACTACAACATACAAAAGAGAGAGGTCAATTTAGAATGTCACTTACATGTTTTTATAATGATTTGATCAGCTGTAGTATGAAATATGAAAAGAAAACGCTGAGTTTTTCCTCCCCTAAGGACTCATTATGCAGTCTCTGTTGCCATCTTGTGGCACAACTGTCTTTGCTCTGCTCAGTATGACAGGCTGATGGCCGCTGATCTAAGAAATGATAAATATTTAAAATGGGCACTGTCCTTATAAATGAACTACATAATTGTAATCTAAACAACTACATTCTTGCCTCAAAAGTACATTGTTGTCCAACAGCTGCAATATTTGTCAAACTGTAGTGAGTTTATTGTTCTGCTGTCACTCGATGTGGGTGGAGTAATACACAAGGGTGAAGAGCCTTTAAAAGGGCTGTTATAGCAGAATATCGCACTGCTATTAGCCAATCAGATTGGAGAACGAGACCGAACTGTTGTATAAATATATTTATATACACATTTTGTTTTGAGTTTTTAAATGATCCCATACAACGTTTTCGTTCAGAAAATGTATTAATGGACACTTTTGAAAAGATTTCTGCTGGAGTGATATTTCAGTTTCATTAATTGTTTTATTATAATTAATTTACTAATAATTTTATATTTACGTTTATATTTTATATGCTGACTATATGTAAAACACAATTGGTAAATTATTGTAAATATTTTATTGAAACAATATTGAAATTTAATATAAAATCTTATATAAATCTTAAATGCATAGATCAATGGAACGCTCTATGGGTTAATAATAAATGACTGGTAAATATTAAGAGTCTTTTAAAGACCAGTCCAAATGGTGTGACTTTATTATGTTGTTTAAAAGTTGCCCTGATGTTTGAAGTTGTAAACCCCTCACAGGAGGAGAACTGTCAGGAGTTTGCTCTCTCCTGCACTGCCTGAAGGCTCCTGCAAGCTCTTTGACGTTTGATGGTAAGGGTGTGTTATGAGGCCGCTTGCATGCCATTCCCCGACCGCCCTCTCATGACTCTTTGGCCTTTACTCAGCCTTTTATTTGAACTGTCTGCTTGGCTTCCATTTCTTTGCTTTTAAAACCACCATCATAAGACCCGTCCGCCATGCGCGTGAGAGAGGAAACCGTCGGGTTTCTTGTCTGTTTTCTGTTCCTTCTGGATAAGTTTTAGCTGACATCTGTTTTTACTCCATTTTATGATGGTCATGTGTTCGTATATTAGTGTTCGCCAGAGGTCTGTACTTTTGATTCGCCTCCATTACATCATCGTTTCCTAATTAATGTATCATCATCATCACGATTCAATCTAATATTCATCCACTCATGGGATTGTTGACTGAGGTCATATTAGTTATCATGCGCACATGTTCATTCCGCCGCCTCGTGATGGATGTTCATCCTTATGTTAAGGAGGTGTTTTCATCTGCTTGACCCCTGGAGATCCCCCTTCTAACATCATCTGCGCTGCTTCAGCCTGAGCTCATTGGAAAACTTGAAACGAGATGCTCTGCTTTCATTGGTCACTGCATTTTCATCTTCTCGTTTTCTCTGGCAGTACTAACCTACTTGCATCTTTACTCTGATCTGGAAAGTTGCTTGTTCTGGTGTTTTTTTGTCTGCTGTCTAACATTAGTTGATCAGTATTTTCAGTGATTGTGATGTTCTTTTGTCAGTCCCTCCAGTATTTTGCGACTCAGGTTCAGGTATTTCTTCTCGTTATTAGGATACTACATTTAACATGTACTGTTATGTATTATGTTAGATGCAAATGTAGACATCCATGACACAAAGAACAAACAAAATAGATAAAGATTTTTCTTTTTGAAAAGAAACAAATGACAAGACAAAAGATACAGATGCAAACAATGCTTTAATTTAGGAACTTGGCTTATTAAAGATCAAACATGATTGATCAAGTTAATGCTGCCTATAATGCATAATTACAGATTGTACATTTTGTGTTTGGAAAAATGGCAATATTCTGGTTAAACACAGAAGAAAAAAATAGTTCCATGATGCTAGTCTAGCATAAGGTTTTATTTTCATTGCAAATAAATCAAACTCGTCGAAAAAAGAGAGAGAATCTCAGACTTTGATCATTTCAGCACTTTGTTGTTTATTATGAGAATTCACAAATGTGCAGAATTTAATCAGTAAATGCAAGCATTTAGCAAAACTGTGGTGTTTTGACACACAAATATCTATTTAATCCTTTTTGTCAAACCACCAAGCCATATTAAACCGTAATAACTTTGCTTAGTTCATATTGGCTTATACCCATCGGCTCTCATCTACATCTCCGTATACTTTGTTTTGTGGGCAAAAAATTGTATTACATGGACAATTTTTTTTAAATTACTCCCATTCTCATTACATTTAGGATATTTCTTTGTATGAAAAGTCAAGGTTTTAAAACCGCCAAAATTTTCTGCTATACCATTCCTACGGTGTATATGTAGTTTTTTTTTTTATGTTTTGTTTTTAGTTTTTTAGGATAACAGTATCTATACCATAAAATATCTCCAAAGGTGCCTTTTCAAGTTTAAAGAAATCTGTTTTTGAAAGTAATGAAGACAACAGAAGTCAGTGATTTATTTGAATTATTTAGCCTGACATGTTTACTGCTCCAAAATATTTTAAAAGTTTCTCAAAATAAAATATATTGTGTTCAAAGGTGAAAAAGTTTGTTTGTTTTTTTTACCCAGAGATTTAAAAGTAAAATATTTTAGAACAGATCATTTATTTGCACAATACTGCAAAATATTGATATTTAAAACGTTATAATTATAAAATTATATTTTTATCTAAGGTTATCATACCATCAGAATCTTTTACCGGCCCATGCCTAATTTAGATACATTTACCATATTTTTCAGAAATATGTGCGCAACATCTGTATGAAGTAATGCTTAACAAGCTAGTTGTTAAAGGGATAGTTCACCATTTACTCACCCTTCACCTAATTTGAGTTTCTTCTGTTAAACACAACAGATGATATTTTGAAAAATACTATAGCTGGCACCCACTTACTGTCATTGTCATGTTTTTACAACTAAGGACGTCGATCTTCTTCTGCCTTTTAGTAGTTTGAGACACGATATTGTTTAAGAAATAAAATATAGAGAATTAAGTCTGTAAAAATAGCTAACAAAGTACTGGCAGTTTATTACCAACACCAACCCAGACGATATATCACTTTAAACTATTAAAAAAAAGTTCCTTTTTTTTTTTTTTTTTTTTTACGTTTTTTTTTTATGTCAAAAGCTTTTGGAGGAAAGATCCCATGATGCAATCCAAAAGCATAAGAAACTCATAAAAGTTTAAAACTAAATGAGGTAATTTTCTTACTTTTTAAGTTCCAGCTTAATAATTTTGTTATACATTTATATATAAACTTTTTGCGTGCACTTTTTAATTTTTACTTATTTTTTTGTGTGCAGGGTGTCCGCGGGGTCTTATAGACTTAATGTCTCATTTCAAAAAACAAATTTTAGGCTTTAAGTCTTAAATTCACTAAAAATGTTGTCTTGTAGGTCTTAAATCATTTTAAACGGGTCATAATTTGTTTTCCCTTTGTTTATGTAAAGCTACCCAATTAATCCAATCACCAGCAACACATCTCAATAAAACTTTTAGCAAAACTGTAACTACTATTATAACAGTCTGTTGTGTAAACATTTAGTTTTTACATTTATTTTATTTTATTTATTATTATGTTGAAAATAAAGTAGGTTATCAACTAGGTTGTAGGTTGACACAATGTTTAAAATGTGGCTAAATAATGTCAAAATAGATTTTTTTTTCTTCTGCTGAGCCATTAAAACCATAGCGTTTAACCCTATAGAAGTCTGCAACTTCATTCATAATGGTCTTAAAAAGGTTTTAAATTTGATTTGGTGAAACCTGCAGAAACCCTCTGGGTGGTACAATTCAAATAAAAATTACGCAATTGGTTGATTTCACACTGTATTCATTAATCTCACAATTGGAAAACACTGGAGGGACTGTTTGATTGTTTTAAGTCTTCTTAACCCTTTTGTCACCATTCTTTTCACAGTGCGCACAGGGCACAAAGGAGCTTTTAGAATCAATGGCAAACTCCACAGGGATACAGAGCACCTGTGCTCCTGGCAAACCCAAAACAACCCTGGTTACCCAAGAAAGCCTACTAAATACTGTCTCCATAACAGTGTCTCCTCCCAGCAACCCTCCCTCCAACGCCTGCTCTGGCCATCAGGCTCGACGGCCCATAGATGTGCCCTGCTCCCAGAGAGGGCTCAAACGTGCAGTTCTTCACACCCATAAACCCATGCTGCGTCTGCCCAGTCCTCTCTACTCCCTCAGCGACAGTCCACTCATTCTTAACGACGCTCCAGACATGGGCTTCATCCCACTGAACTGAGGGCAGTATCTCTGCCACCAGCAACCTTGTGCAAATACTCTTCTCTCTGTTACCAGAACAGCATCACACTCTTTGTTTTTTTTTTTAGAAACTGTGACATACTAAGCTCAGGATCCTCTCAGGAAACATGCCATCTTTCAACAGAGTTCCGTTATCATATATTTGATGGAGAGAATTGCAAAGCTTCTTGAGAAGATGCTTTTGGTTTTCAATCCAATCTTGCACAAATATCAGCAGATGATCAGTGTTTTTTATTTTTCATGGAACTTTGAGCCATTTCTCCAGCCTTTTGTCATCCCCTTAGACCTAATGCAATAATTCTACGCTTTCAAAGGTCATTTGGGTCTAAAACAAGCCTTACTTTGGAGATGGTGTTAAAGATCTGCTACAATAAAGTCATTGGCTAAAGTATTTGCACCAACAGCCAAGTAGATGCACGGCAGTTAGGGATTGGAGAGCTCGGGATTAGTGTTATTGAGTTTTCCATATTTGTGATGCGCTATTACTGTTGGTCCAGAAGTCGTTTTATCCTGTATAACGTTGTGGTTTCCAGTGAATTAACAGATTTCATATTTTTGTTTGTTTTGTGTTATTTTACTACAGGGTTTTTCCTCCTTTAAATGTTTTTTGGACACCCAAGTGAAATTTTACAGTGATGATATTTTCCCCTTTAAGATAATTAATCTAGTTTCTTGTTATTAGATGGAAAGTGATAAATCACACAGCACAAAAACATGTTGTTAGCCGTGGTCATAATCAGTCTTGTGGATGCAAATGTGGAGGTGTGCTTTTTAGAAAATTCATATATTTCAGTAGCACTTTAAAGTTGTTGTTTTTTACATAAATTTTTTTTTATATTAAGTCATGCGTTAGATCAGTGTTTCTCAACCACGTTCCTGGAGGATCATTTTTCCATGTCTCTTTCAGAATATATATAATAACTTAGGTAATGATGATGTTAAACTTTTTAATAAGCCTTTTAACCTAGTTTTAAATTGTTACCCAGTGTTAAATTGATAAAATATAATATTCGAGTATGACTACAATTATAATACATATGTATAATAATTACATTTTTGGATAATAAAATTTGCATACATCTTTGTAAGATAATCCTCCGAAAATCATTTTTAAACTAGGAAAAACCCTGGTGCATTTCTGACTTCTCATTGATGGGTCAACAATTGCTTTTGAATTGTTATTAGTGTTTTAACTAAGCTCCAGTAAAGAACTGTTGTAACTTAAACCTTTTGCCTTGAGATGATGGGTTACTGATGAGTTATTTACATCATCGTCTTTTAATAAATAGAAGTCTGGCACAGTAATAAATTTGACAGTATAAATTGCAGAAATGTCATGCACATTTAAGCATTAGACCTTAAACTGATGTTTATCACTGCCAGAAGTGTCGGAGGGAAAGTAAAAGAATGTATAACTTGTGTTTTGTCTTATTATCCTTTTTCACCTGAAGACTTAAAGTAATAAAAAGAAATGGGTTTTTTTTTCCAGATGTGATTTAGTTGGCTGAATGCTTTCTTTAGTCGGGCATAATCTATGGAGCCAGATCAGTCTCAAGAATAATACATTTACAAAATAAAAATCATATCCACAACACAATTAGCATTTACAATATCCAATTTGTAAGTTCAAAACAGGATTCAAAAATACACATCCAATTCATTAATTAAAAAAAAACGATTCAAAAATACACAAGTCAAATTTGTAAATATGAAAACTATTAAAATAAGAAAATCCAATTCGTAAATTCAAAACGTGATTCAAAAATGCACAAATCCAATCATTAACCTAAAAACCGATAAAAAAATACACAAGTCAAATTTGTAAATATGAAAACTATTAAAATATGCTAATTCAATTTGTAAATTCAAAGCACAATTCAAAAATACACAAATCCAATTTGAAATTTCAAAAAAAGATTCAAAAATACAAAATTCCAATTCGAAAAATAAGAAAATAAATAAAAAAAAAATAAACATCCAATTTGGAAAATCAAAACACTGTTCATAAATATGCAAATTAAATTCGTAAGATCAAAACACGATTTATAAATACCCAAATCCAATTCATTTGGTAAAAATATTTGTTTACTTGTGAATTCAGGAATTGTGTTTACAAATGTACAAATTGAATTTTGTAAATGTGAATTGTGCTGTGCATGTAGGAATTTTATTTTGTAAATGTATTATTTTTGAGACTGATCTGGCTCCATATGATCTCACACAGTATCTTTTTGTTGTGTTCAATGATGCCAAGCGGCACATTCATCTCAACAGTAGATGGCACAGTTTTCCACTTCTTGTTTGCATACATCTAAAGAGGACATTGCTTTTTTTCATAGTTTACTGCCTGTTGCGTGATTGATTTGAGCATTTGCATTCTCAGTACTTGAAGTATTTTAGATGTGATATTTGGCTTCACCACAGTGCCATCAAGCTGACATTTATGTAACAAAATTGGATATGGGAAATGCTGAAATGCATAATTATGGGGTTGTTATATCCTCTTTCTTAGTGTAACCTAGTCTAGCTTTATAAAATGATGTGGGAACCGTAGAGAAGAACAACATCAGAGTTTGAACTCAGCCTTTTTTCCTATTTCCATTTTCTATTTTTCCTTTTTCCTTCCAATTTTTTTTTTACCTTTTTCTCAGCATTCAGATCTCTTTAAAGTGTTATTTTAAACATTCCTCATTCATTTTTTTTTTACATGGATCCAATAATTTTGAAAAAAAAAAAAAAACACTTTCATTTTTCTCATGATATGGATTTGAAGTCAGTCTACTCTACAATGATTTAAAAAAAATATTTTACATATGAAGTCCACCCCTATTGATTAGAGGTTTTTCCTTAAGGTTTCAATTTTGTTTTAGTTTAATGTTTTCAAAACCACACTAAAAAAATATTGCATAATTGACAGGTTTCGTATTTTGTGATTTCACATGTATTTTCTGTTTATTTACAATTGTGAATTGCATTATGGGAGTTTTATCTATGCACTGTCGAATTTTGTTGTTGAAAATTCAACTGTGCAGTTTCACAAAGTGACTTTTATTGGCATTTTATCAGTTTAAGGCACGATATTGTTTAAGAAATAATATATAGAGAATTAAGTCTGTAAAAATAGCAGGAAAAATACTGACAGTTTGTTACCAACACCAACCCAGACGATATATCACCTCAAACTATTAAAAAATGATACTTTTTTTTTTTTTTTCAACATTTTTTCAACGTCAAAAGCTTTCGGAGGAACGATCAAAGTCCCATAATGCAATTCAAGCAGAAGTAAATGAAAAAAAAAAAAACCTGAATCACAAAATACGGATAACTGTTAATTTACAGATATTTTTTATAGTTTATGTACATTTATACATCTGCAAAAATGCCGTATTCCATATTCCAGGGCAATATTTAAAGCTGTCACCTTGTTACTAAACAATACCTGTATAAAGTGATGACATTCTGTCTGTTTTTCGGCATTGGTGTACATCATAGGCCTCAAACTTGATTCCTGGAGGGCCACCGCTCTGCACCGTTTTGCTCCAACCCTAATCAAACACAGCTTATCCAACTAATCAAGGTGTTCAAGACTACAGCTGCATCCTAAATCGCACACTATGCACTTATGCACTATGTACCTACGCACTTACACACTCAACAGCATAGTATATGAATGTGTCGTCCCGAATGGAACACTAATGGGTTTTTTACTAAGCGGAAATTCAAAACGTTTTTCTGATGACGTTTTACGGTTGCCAAATTAGTGAAATAAATGGCTAAAGTACCAAATAATACCTGCCATGAGTATAACTGCATACACCATCGGGAGGCGCTATAATCACTCTCGTAGAAGAATTTTGCTTTCACAATCCAAAATAAATGAAGTTATCCAACATGTGCGCTTGATAGCTCTGCCTCTTCCGCTATGTAGTTAAAGCAGCGGCCGTTGAGTGCATGAGGTGTCCGTCATTCCACACTTCATTTTACCGGTTGAATAAGTGCATCATCCGGGTGTTTAAAGTGCACTTATTCTTTTTAGTTTTCCGCACTATTTACACTACAAAATGGTGTAGAATAGTGCATAAATGCAATTTGGGACACACCTTACTAGAGGCTATTAAGCAGGTGTGAGGTGGAGGTGGCTGAAGCTAAACTATGCAGAACTGCAGCCCTCCAGAGTTTGAGACCATTGGTGTACATACACCAGGGCTATTCAATTGGCGGCCCGCGGGCCGAACCCGGCCCCCGAGGCAATTTGTTCTGGCCCTCCAAATAGTGTGCCCAAGACATCAAGAATAAATTTAGTTCAGTCAAAAAACGGCCGCAATAGTTATGAAATTACGTGCGTCTGTTCAATACAGCATGAGCTGCGCAGAGCGTGAGTCACCTGACAGTGGCGAGAGCAGCTGAATACATTTGAATATGTTTGTAGAAAAGGTATTTTGTACAATGCACTGACATCGTTATTAGGGATGCAACGATTAACCGATTTCACTATAAATTGCGCTTTAATTCGTCACGGTTAATTAATCGTAAAGGCTTCTCTAAGCCGCATTTCTGTTCTGCCGCACGAAATGAAACAGCTGAACAAAGTTACGGCAAGTTGCCAACTGTGCGCTAGTTTAAAGTTCTGATCTTGTCCACCGAAGCTAATACGCACGCACAATGTAATAACTATAGCCGCGGGCCGTTCCCATATCAAGTCTTTCCCGCGCGCAAGTTTGTTATGTCGTAAGAATATATGCCAATATGCAAGCGGAGCAACGCGCTGGCGGCTGTCTGGGCGCACGCAGTAGAAAACATCTCATGCTGTAACGGTGAGAGCTGTGCTTAGCTTTCAGTGCAATGTAAACAAAAGACATGTTAGACGAACTATTATTAAAATGGTTATGTATGTATGAACGCAGATGATAACAACAGTTAATCTAAATATTGGCGCCGACCTTCATAACAATTATTATTATATTATTTTCTCCCGTTCCTCTCTATAAACACACACATAATTAAATTGTGTAGCCCTATAAGCACAGAAAAACCTTCAGCAAAAAAACTATTACTAATGAAAATTCCTTTTAAAGGTTTTTTAATATTAGTTAGGGATGTCCAGATCTAAATCTTGCTAATATAAAGCTTAAATTTACATTAGACGTGATAACTGTGAAACACTGAATATTCTTCACACTATATAATCATCCAACCAAAATCTATAATTGTTGCATCCATAATTGTTATGCAGTTCAAAACAACATATGAACGTATCTGAATGTAGAAGAAGCCTACTTAGGCAATACACTGATTTTGTTGTGCTGTGAAATACAACATTTGAATGTTTGTTAAAAAACTTATTGTACAATGCAGTGATATTATATAGTTTCAAAATACAATATATTAACATTTTAATGTAGACAAATACAACGTGGGTGTCTAAAGGAGCAAAAATACAACATATGGGCTCTTATATGCAGTTGTGTCATCATTTATATTGCAAGTCATATCTCCGGCCCTTCGTTTGGGATGCTTTTCATGAACTGGCCCCCGTGACAAATTAATTGAATAGCCCTGACATACACCAATGCCGAGATGAATAATTTGTTATGTGTGCAAAATGCGTCTCCACTGTTGGTTTTAATGAAGTAAATCCACACTTTGCTGAAGAAGTGTTAACAACAACACTTGCCTAATGTGCACAATGTCATCTTTTTGAAGACTTTCGTTTTCTAGTGTTTATATCAGAGGGATAGCTGTATTAATATGACAGAACCTAATATCAGAACCTTTATATCAGAGGTGCCCAAAGTAGGGCCCGTGGGCCAAACTTTTGGTTTGGCCCGTCATCCCATTTGAAAACAGAGGGAGAATGATGAGGAGTTAGTTGGGGTGAATTGACAGAGTTTGTCATTTTTAATTTATTGTATCCCCTTTTGTTTCTCTGTTTAATTGAGGAGCTACAAAAAAAGCCAACTAAAATTAAATGTTTCATTTAAATGCTGTGAATGAATCAGACTTTTAAATTGTAAATACTGTCAGTTGACAGATAGAGGACAATGCACAAGACATCAGTGAGCAAATCAAGGGAAAGGCAGGAGCAGCTCGATTAGGATATTTATTTCTTGAGCTCCATTGTGTTATAAGTGAGGTTGTTTATGTTTTTACTATAATAAATTCACTATAAAACGTTAAAAATCAGCAAATTTTATGTAATACAGTTTGGTATATTTAACTTCGGCCCACAACACTTGATCAAGTTTGGTTTTTGGTTCTTTATAAGAAAAAAGTTTGGGCACCCCTGGTTTACATGAACACCCTAATGGCTGCGTTTTCAAAAACTTCCATTTTGTAACCAGTTTTTATGTGTTTTCAGTCCCCAAAACACTTTTGTTTTGTAATCAAACAGACAGAACGCATAAAAAGTTTATCATTTTTTTGAAAATGTTGTGTAAATGGCCCTAAAGATGGCAAGACCAAATAGATGTTCGTGGGTAGCCAATGAAGACCAGAGGGCTTTGGCATTATGGAGATTTGTCCGAGAAGTGAAACTTTAATTGCTGACAAATTGTTTTGGCAGTTTAGAATTGATGTCAGCACCAACTTGTAGCCCAACTGTGCTTCGGTTGTGCCGAGTGCGAATTCAGTCCAGTAACTTCGTTGCCTACTTTAATCCTTGTAGACCTTTAAATGTCATCATAGTAATAAATATCATTTCAATTAGCCTTTTAGGTTCTGTCATATTAATACAGCTATCGTTTAGTCAAACTCCATATGAAAATGTGTCTGAATAAAACAGATTTCATTTGCTGACAGAGTGCCATAATTCAGAGGAACTACCATTGAAGTTGAAGTGGTGCGCTTATAGCACAAGTTGAATTGAGGCTTTGTTCGAATTACTGTGGGTGGCATGTACAAGCATCTCTTCATGTGAGCTCGGTGAACTTGTTTTTTTCTAATTGATTGTAGAGAAGGTTTTTAGATTTTTATCTCAATAATTAGCTTTAAATGGAGACAACATCCGCTCTAAGTGCTGTGTGTCACTTTTGACTGACGATTTCCAAAACAACATCAAATGTGGTTAAGGAAAAGTGTCTGTCACTGCAGAACCATAAAATAAGGGTGTTCGGCTTACACCACATCCTCTTAACATTCAGTCAAACGCATATAATGGTTAAAGAACACGTTGTAGACTGCGGCAAAAACTTTAGTCTGGACCGCTTCACTTTGGCAAGAGAAAAATCGCAAGTTGCTTTTTTTTCCCCACCTACGCTGATCTCAATCAAGCAGAATTAAACCGTGTCAGCATGTACTCATTTGTCATTTTGCATATCAGATACAAACATTCCTCTTCTGCCACAGGTGATTACCTCTTTCTTTGTAGATACCAGACAAACAGGTAGTAATCATGACTATTCATAACACATTTGCTGTGCTTGCCAAAGCTGCTGAAACTGCTTTCACTTACTTTTATTTAACCTTTGTAGTATGTTTAAAGTTCTGTTAAACCAAAGTCCCTTTAAGGCAAGTCATTTTACTCGGATGCCATCTTTGAAATGCCTCTCGGGCAATGTGCTCGAGCATTCTGTCTGAATGGGGAAACATAAAATTTTCCAAAACTCCTTGCCAAGCTTATGAATACATTACATATTTAGAATCACCAATAAAATTAAACAACAACTGTCTCTTAAGTTTTGTTTCTAAACATCTATATCAAACTAATTCGAGTTGCCCAAGCTAATGCGCATGCGCACTCTAAGGTAACGAGATCACGACACCAACCTTATTTATGCTATTCTTACACATTTTCATACACCAAGTAGTGCCTCGTCCGATCGCACAGCTCTTTTAAAGTAATTCACAACTTGGTCTTGATGGTTAATCTCATGCAGAGATAACAGCGACTCTTTGTTTACAAGTTTGTGGGGCGTTTGAGTAGTTGCTGTCATGTGATGTGTGTTTGACCAGACGGTCTGTACCTCACGTTCGTTTCATACAGATTACAAAACCAAAAGACGTTTATTATTAAGTGTAGTTCCAGTGAGTTTGTTGACCAACAAACTGTTGTAAAAGCACACGTCTGGTCCGAGCCCCTCCCCCGGAGCATCATCTGTCTATATCGATCGATGATTGGCTCCTGTACTAGTAGGCGAGGCTTCATTCGCCATATTGACGATACATTTTTCCTTAATCAAAACTATACGAGTGACACATCTTGAGTATTCTATAGTCTTTGTTATTCTATAGTCTTTGGTTAAACTAAGGGCTTATTCACACTGAATGTGTCTTTGCTTCTAAAAACGTGAGATGCGGCGCTCAGGAATGGGTTTTAAAAAAGCACAGTGAAGCGCAAGGCCCACGTGACGCAATATTATTAACGTGATGTAATGACAACAATAACGGACCCATTCGAAATAGGAAACATTATGTTATGAGAAGCATTTGAAGATACATCATATGACTTAAGATATCAGGACAAAGCCACAATGAGCATCTTCTTCACCATGATATAACGGTAAATAAAGCTGTTGTCATGCTAACTAATAAACAGAAGCTCGCAAAGCATACCCCACCTCCGGCCTCTTCTGATTGGTCCGCTGCTTTTGTAACTAACAGTGATGAGTTTTGAGTGATGTCTAAAAAATTCGACGCTCATGCTTTAAAAGACATGAGTGTAACAGTCCATCCAGCGCATGTTTACATTGAAAAGCAATAGAGGTAGCACATTTAAAAGAAAAAACGTATTCTGTGTGAACCGACCCCTAAGCTAAATTCACACTGCAGCCAAATATGGCCCAAATCTGATTTTGATTCCCCATACGTGACTCAGATCTGCTTTTGTCATGACTATGTGAACAGCACAACCGCATGGAATCTGATATTTTAAATTCTGATTACAGCCACTTTCATATGTGGTATTAAATCCAATACAGATCTGATGGTTTGTAACGCAACCATCGTGTGAATTATATCAGAATTCATGCAACTTTTACGTAATGTTCAATTAGTGCGTCATGTAATAAGTTGCTAAAATCAAATCTGCTTTCCATGAGAACTAGTCAACACAGTCTCATTCTGAAAACATAGCTCTATACACATTTCTGAGAAAAAGGATCAGCGTTATACCGCCCCTGAGCGTTCACTTTAAAGACAAAATGCAGCCATACTTCATAATTGCGAACAAAATGGCAATGGTTGGCCACGCCTACTTGTAGCTTCATTTGCGCTCTTCAGAAAACTATGGGTGATGTCACGGATACTACGTTCATATCTTTTACTGTCTGTTAAAAACACAGCATTTTTAAAACCCTTTCAAATAAATGCTATTTTTAAACGTTCTATTTATAAGTGGTTACCAGTTGACTGCTTACCTCCATATGGATGGCTTTTCTGCAGTTACCAGTTTGTCCAGTGGCTCGCCTTCTACGTCGGAGGATGACGCAGAGAGGAGTTGACCACATCGACGAGGTTTGAGTCCGGCGAAGAACGGTTTCAGAAAGCAGGTAAGACAAAAACAAAACCCAAAAAATAACAATAACAAGTAAATAACAGGGTGAGATTGTGGTAAAATCTGAAAAAGTGGTAAAAATCAGGCGAGGGCTTTTCTTTTTCTGGATTGCTTTTGAAGTGTGTGGTTTGGGTCAATCAGTGCTTTTGAAAACACTGTCGGTTGGGTTTTTTGGGTGGGTCAGTAGTCGATCGGTCAGTCAATCGGTCGACAGCGGCCTCTGGTGGATTTTTGTGAGAAGAGCAGGCACGAATGGCACTCGCAAGAGAAATTTAAGATCTTAAAAAGCGTACAAATCGGTCTCTAGCGGATTTGCGAAAACAAAAACGTAGCTCCTAGGACGTATTTGGCGCTCTCCAGAAATGTATATAGGGCGACGTAATCAGAATGAGCCTGGGTTGGAACTAGTCTAGTGCTAAGCCAGAGAAAAGACATGCTTCGTATTTGTCATCCTTTTCAATCACATAACATTTACATAATTATTTTACGTTTCAGACCTGGAAATACACTTATTAGTATTATAAAAACAACTATTTATAGTTCATAAAACCATTTAATTATTATTGCCATTTTTGTCTGCAAAAAAACGGCAATAATAATCATATTAAACAATTTAACAATGTGCTTTATTCACATTAGAATATGGCAGGTTGTACTTATGTTATCAGGTTAAGGACTATGGGTAGTTAACACCGGAAATTTGATATTGGCCACATTTGAACAGCTGTGCAAAAAAATCTGATCTGATCTTGGTAATGTATATTTTTGGTCACAATTTAAATTCCATTATTTAATGTTATAGTTAATACAGTATATTTATTAACAAACGATCAGTGAACAATACTTTTACCATGTTTAATAATCACAGTTTTAGCATTTACTGCATTATTAAAATCCAAAGTTGCACTGCGCATTTAAAAATAACTAACAATGAACAATTTTTTTTTTATTAACGCTTACAAAAATAAATAAATACTGTAATTAATGTGTTGTTCATGTTGGTACATACATGAACTGATACCACCTTCCTTAAAAGTGTTAACTTCTGTTTTTTTGTTATTAAACATGCAGTACCAGTGTCACATTATTGGCATATTGATTCCACTCCTAACTTCAAAAGCACACCCCATGATGCATTTTCATTTCTTTCTTTTTTACTTTAGCTGTAAAAGCAGGTTTACAGTCTTGGATTTATTAGTCTAGAAAAAGAAGAAGCCAAGGTTTCTCAGCATCTGTGTCCAATATTAAAAGTACCACATGTTAGAGTCAACTGACAAAAAGATTTACATTAAACTTTGATTTTTATTTCACATTTAGTTTTTGTGCTGCCTGTTTGTTAATGACTTATTTATTATTTAATTAACCACTATTAAGGATGCTTAATTTCTTATGGACCATTTATTCAGCTTGTTCTTGCTTGAAATGTAATCATGGCTAATTCTACTCCCATTTTATACACTGGATTTCATGCAATGGCGGCTCATGGTTGATCAGTCAGGAAATCATACACAGTCAGGAAATCACTCAGCCATGCTTTTATGCTTGTCTCATGATGATATCTATAGTTTTTTTTAATACTACAAAGGGTTTGCTGGCACAGGTCAGAGGGAGAGGGCAGTATTTTATTGCAGATGTCAAGGCCAATGATTGATAATGCAAAAGCGTAATGCTCTTCAGATGGACGTGTTATATGCGGAGGCTTGGAGACCTGGGTTCATGCCCTTCTCCGTTTCTGATTCTTTCTGAGCCAGGAAAACAGGCCTGCGTTGATTTAGGCATGGCTTTTGCGTCCGAAGATTCGAGATTTCAAGAAGATTCGAGATTCGAGTTGGTGCACTTGCTTTTTATAGGTGTGTAAACTTAAAAAATAACACTTGACTCAAATCTTTAGTTTCAAAAGAGCAATAAGGTCCCATTATTTACTAACATAAACTAAGATTAACCAATACATGTACAGCATTTATTGTTCAGCTCAATATTTATTGTGTTATTAAAATTCATTCAAAATGATTCTTGTTAACAGTCACTTTGAGTTAGTTAACACTAACAATGAATGACTTTCTTTTCATAAACTTTTGTTGACTAATATGAATAAATACCGTAATAAATGTATTATTCAATGTTTATGTTAGAAAATAGGGTTGTCAAAAGTATAAAGTATCTAGTTTAGGCATGGGACGATAACCGTTTTCAAGGTATACTGCAGTTTGGAAAAGTCAAAAACTTAAAAAAAAAAAAAAAGTTTAAAACCGCAAAGATTTTGTGTAAGGCATGTGTAAGTTTTTTTATTTACATTTTTTTTTGTTTTTTAGGACAACAGTGTCTCCAGCAGAAAAAATATCCAAAGATGACATTTTAAATTGTAATGAAATCTGTGTTTTTGAAACAAATGTAGAAAGCAGAAGTCAATGATTCATTTGAATTATTTAGCCTGACATGTTTACTGCTCCAAAATATTGTAAATTTTTCAAAAAAATAAAATATATTGTTTACCCAGACATTTAAAAAGAATATATTTTAGAGCAGTAATCACAATACTCTGATACCGTAATATTTTTATCCATTATCATACCGTCAGAATCCGAAATTTTAAAAACATCCATTTAACGCTAACAGTTGAGTTAGCGTTCTTAAACAGCTCTGATTGGTCGTTGTGTTCACGTGATCAACAGAAATTACTGTGATTGACCATGAGTGGTTAATCAGCAGTGTTTAGGAACGTGCTCAACAGCACTCAAATGTTAGCAGGAAATCGACGATTTAAAATTTTTCAGTACCGATTGGTATTGGAACTCAATACTTTTTACAACCCTATTAAATACCAATGGAACCTTTTTGTAAAGTGTTAGTGAGCTAATATGTTATTGTCTAATATGTTATTTTCACATTTTGTGACAGCTTGTAATATATAATTATAGTTTAAATGTTAGTGTTACTTGCCTAATATTTAGTGCATACTGTGGTGCAAGATTTTTATCAGGATTGTTTGATGAATAGAACGTTTAAAAATAGCATTTATTTGAAAGGATTTTAAAAATGATGTGTTATTAACAGACAGTAAAAGATATGGACGTAGTATCCATGACGTAGTTTTCTGAAGAGCGCAAATGAAGCTACAAGTAGGCGTGACCAACCATTGCCATTTTGTTCACATGTCATCGCGCCAACTGGGGGTTACCAAAAAAGGGCAAAGAGGCAGAGCGTGAGCAGAGCTACAGATGCCTGCTAGCATTTTGTTTTGACAGGCTTTCTTTGGAAGAAATGCTTAATACTTCATTACCTGTGACTCGTTTGTGTTCTGACCACATGTGCTTGGTTGTGTACTATATCAATAAAGTGTTTAGTCTTTTAAAAACACTGTTGTTATACATTGAGCCACTAAGCATTGTTCTTATGACGTTTTTCTAAAGGAGGAAAATGCTAATTACTTCCAAACCCTTCAGATATCTGTGTTAGTAATTGCAAGGCTATTTATGAAATCCAGGCATAACACTGTATGACAACGTTTCAGATGACGTACTAGAGCAGAGGTGCTCAACCCTGTTCCTGGCGATCGACCTTCCAGCTGATTTCAGCTCCAACCCTGATCAAACACACCTGAACCAATTATTTAGAACGGCAGGTGTGTTTGATAAGGGCTGCAACTGAAAACTGCAGGAAGGTCGATCGCCAGGAATAGGGTTGAGCACCACTGTTCTAGAGCCTACAGCTAATCAATCTGTCAGATTCTAGAGTGCATTACAGTTCTAAAGAAAATTATTAATGATAAATTATCTTAAACAAATACATTTAAAAATATGGTATATAAGCGTATTATTTCACTCATCTGGGAAATGGAGGCCACTTGAATGATTTGTTAACAAAATTAAGTGCACACAGAATGCCATATTTTCTGATAATTGTAGGAAATAAAAAGGCAACTGACTGTGTAAAGTCACATAAAACAAAACAAAAATACAATATATATGCAGAGTTCAGCGGCTAATCAGCCGGAATCAGATGAGGTGAAGTGACGGCGACCAGCGAGACCTAGCTGTCACTCAAGTGGCCACGCCCCTTAATTACGCAGACTTAATATAACTTAATAAAAACAAATCATAAAAAAATTCACCCCCCTCACAGTTGTCATGAAGGGTAAAATTAGCTATATACACCAAAATCATTCTTTGTACCAGGCTGTAAACACCTTTTTTTCGGCTGTAAAGTTGGCCATTTTAACATTGGGTCAATAGAAATGTGCTCTTTTATGGAGCCAGGACTAGTGGAATTTCCATGAATTGCAGTTTCAGTTACTTCTGTATTAGCTTCACAGGGGAGAGCGGGATGTTGACTCTTGGTTTTTAAATGTGAAATTATTATTTGTGTTTCTTGTGAAATATAAGCCCATTAAGAACAATTAGAACAGATCTCTTTGGCTGAACTCAGACTGCAGTTAAATTTGAGTAAGTTTACCTTATCAGTTTACCTTTTAGATCTTTTTCCTGTTCCGTACACACACACAGCTCAGTAATTTATGGGAGTGAAAACCAAATTAACTCCCTAAAAAAGCCATTAAACTCCCTGTTAATGGCGTAATGGATGAACCGGTAATTAAAGCAATTCACTCCTGGGTTTTAATGCAGCTGTCACTCCTAAACTTTACAATTATATGCAGCCAATATAAAAATTAGCACAAAACAACACTGATTGTTTGAAAGCACCGTGTTCGCCAGAACCTAAAAACTATTATCGTAGCACGAGGCATGTTTTTGTTCCCTCAATGACTTTTCAATTAGTTTTAGTAGTGTGTAGAGTGTAGTAGAAGAGTGCCTAGAGGAAAATACGATAAATGACGGAAGGGTAAAGTATAATTGTTTGTTCACCTGTCAGAACACCTACTTCAAACACATGGAGAAAATGAAAATGCTGATGTATTTCCCCTCAGTCACAGCCACTGCGTTCCATATCCCAAAACCGATCATATAGTGCTATGTTCTCTTCAGCTAACTTAAATGAAAGCAAAGAAAAACAAACAAATGTTTAGCTGTTAACATTTTCTGTGTCCGTTACTAAGAACAGTCATTGACCCTCTACTCAATCAGCTGCCTATTCTAATGAACGCGTCCAGATATGGGACAAAGGTAAGCCATGGTTCATAGGCCAGAGCTTGTACTAGATTTGTTAATGACTTCATCTCAGAGCCTCCCTTCACTTGTAATTAGATGAGTAGCCTGACAGGTTAAGGATTAGACAAAGCTCGCTAATAGACTGTGAGTTGCATTTACTCAATGTTGGTTCTCATTCGCATTTTCACTCTACATTGGCCATTGAAAATCAATGGTACCTTACATGGTGCTGTGTTATAATGTAAAATTAGTTTTAACAAATAAATTCATCTCTTGATTCAGTGTAGATTAGAAACAAATCTTGGGTCAACCTTTTCCCGCTCTAAATGATAGAGTAACCACACTGTCCAAGGGTGAAGGTTTCAGCTGTGTTTTAAGTCAAATAATTGTATTGACAGCTGTTGTAACCATTCACAAGGTCTTTTCTTATCGTACAATGTGTTAAAATGCTATCTTAAAGTCTTAATTTTACAACTTTTATATATAAAAGTTGTAAAATTATGTTTTTACCTCATATCAAATCTGTGATTT
This sequence comes from Danio kyathit, assembly GCA_903798195.1. Classification (NCBI taxonomy): domain Eukaryota; kingdom Metazoa; phylum Chordata; class Actinopteri; order Cypriniformes; family Danionidae; genus Danio; species Danio kyathit. Next base: position 43,959,425 of record LR812534.1, read on the forward strand.
TTTTTTCTTCCTCAGTGGAGCACAAATCAACACATTTTGAATAATGTTCTTGCTGCTCTGTTGTAAGTCAGTCAAGAGTTCTGTTCAAAAAGTTAAACTGAAATGACCACAATGTTTTTTGTGTGTGTGGTGTTACTGTAAATCTTTTAAAAAGACCTTGCAAAGAATCATTGATTGTGTGATAGTTGTATAGAGAAATTGTAGATGATGTAAGGAATGTTACTTAAATTAGGACGGAAAATAATTTGGCAAAAAAAAAAAAAAGTTCTAAAGGGTTCATGAGCCATATAGGACCAGAAAGTGGCTGCAGCTGAATCATGAGTACCTTTGGTTTGTTAGTAGGTCACATCTTATCAGGGTGCTGTAATCTCTAGCTGATATGCTTTCCCTCCACTAATGGAGTCATTGCTTAATATTGATGGGTATTGTAAAATAGAAATGTTTGTCTAAACTCATTAGCACTTATTTCTCTGTATCTATGCAGTTTGTGTGGATGCCCATTCAGACCAATGCTAATATATACCTATATAACTATAACAAAAACTATAATGATAAATATACTAACAGGGCTGAATGTAGAAGTGGATCTGCTAAAGTTCAGTCAGAGCATAAGAATGGAAAGAATAGTGATATAAGTGACTTTGAACATGGCATTATTGTTGCCAAACTGGCTGGTGTAAGTAGGCAGGTTTCAATCCTAAAGTGAACCAAATCTTTTTAAAATTCACATAAACAAACAAATCCTAATTTGAAAATTAGGAGTTGTTCGAGAGGCTGACTAGTGTCTAGTAACCAACAGTACATAAGGTAGGAGTGTCAAAACTCGGTCCTGGAGGGCTGGTGTCCTGGAGAGTTTAGCTCCAACCCTAATCAAACACACCTGAACCAGCTAATCAAGCTCTTACTACATACTAGAACAAGGGTGTCCAAACTCGGTCCTAGAGGGCCGAAGTCCTGCCTAGTTAACTTCCTTCAACACACCTGCCTGGAAGTTTCTAGTATACCTAAACAGCTTGATTAGCGGGTTTAGGTGCGTTTAATTAGGGTTGGAACTAAAATATCCAGGACACCGGCCCTCCAAGGCCGAGTTTGGACACCCCTGTACCACTGTAAAAAATGGTCGTGATTTCAACAGTAAAAAACTGTAAAAATGCTACAGTACAAATCCGTAACCTGGTTAACAGTATGTTTCCTTAATATATACGGCGAATAACCTCAAATTGACTTTCCCAGAATTCCCTGCATGGCACATCACTTTTTATGCTTTTTGTTGACATTACTAAGGATCTTTTTAGTTGTTTCCCCATCAGTTATGTATATTAGTGAGTTATGTTACATCTAATGTTGATAAACAATGTTTACTTCATGACTTCATGGCATAATTTTATGCGTGTTACCATACTGGTGTTTAGTAGCTGTGTGAATGACACTGAGAAGCTTCTTTACACTGATACAATTTTCTGATTGTGGGAAAAGTTGTTTGTGATGAGCATTGGTTCATTATGTATGAACATTCTCATCACCACCTGCATATGGCTGTGTTATGTCTATGTGTGTAACAAAAGATGTGTAGATGTTGCTAATTTAAAATACAGACATATTACCTCTATAAAATTAATAAAATACGGTAGTTTACTGTAAAAATGACAATTTACTTTTACGGTTTGTACCGTATTTTTTACGGTTAAATACTGGCAACCACAGCTGCCAGTTTTTTACCGTAAATTTTACAGATTTATTTTTTACAGTGTAGAAACTTCCTGGCAGGTGTTAAAGGAAGTTGGAGCTAAACTCAGCAGGACGCCAGCCCTCCAGGTCCAAGTTTGGACACCACTGACATAAGGCAAGCATAATAGAGACAGCTGATTAGTTGTTTAAGTGTCAAGTTAAATTTTAGGTCAGCATTTGTTTTTGTGAAATTAAGGAATTTTTATTTGAAATTTGGCATTTCTATTGGTCGTTTTTCATGTGATGGTTAAAAATGCACATTAAAGGTGCCATATATTGCATTAATTAAATTTTTTTTTATTGTTCTTTGATAATTACGTAGTAGGTATGTGGCTTATGTAAGTTAAAAAAATTCTCCAGAGAACAGTTTTAAATAACCAGAGGTGCACAAAGTAGAGCCCGAATGCCAAAGTTGGCCCATGGTAACCTTTAGTTTGGTCCAACATCCCATCTAAAAAGAGAGGGAGAATGATGGGGATTTGGTTGGGGCGAATGCCTTTGACAGAGATCGTCAATTCAAATTTAATGGAAGCTTTAGTTTCTTTGTTTAATTGAGGAGCTACAAAAATGAAATGTTTCAATAAATGTTGTATATAAATCAGACTTTTAAATGTAAATACTGTCAGTTGACAGATAAAGAACAATGCACAAGACACCAGTGAGCAAAATATGTTGTTATAAATGGGATTGTTTATGTCTTTACTTTAATAAGTTCATTATAGACCCTTTTCACATTTCCGGGTTTCTTAGTAGCAGAAGGCGTCATAGCTTGGTAAACATAGAGTGCAGTGAATCAGAGAGTACAACAAATAATTGTTTTACAATCTTATTGCTGAAAATAATAAAAGAAAAACTCCCATTGGTGTTATCAAGACTTTCTGAAAAAGGAAAAAAAAATGTGTGAGACTGATGACGCAGTCAGAGGAGAGAATAACATCACATTTACTCTCAGCCCCATATAAAAACACCTCGCATAAGTGGTTATGTTTTTTTTTTTTTTTTTTGTAATTTCACGCAAAGATGATATAGTACATATAAATGTTCTTACATTTAAAAAAAATCTAAATATTAAAAACTTTTAAGGATTTAAGAATATGATGACTGTTAAGCATGTCATAAATGTCTTGTGAAAAGGGTCAATAAAACATTAAAAATAATACTCCATTAATAATTAATATATTTTAAAGCAACGTTTTCTAGTTATTTTTAAATATTAGCGAATAAATTAGGAAATTACCCATGGCAAATTTAATGTAACACGGTTTGGCATTTAACTATTTAACGGCCCACAGCCCTTAATCAAGTTTGGTTTTTGGCCTTTTATAAAAATAAAAAAAAAGTTTGGGCAGCCTTGTATATGACATTTAATAAAGTGTATTGCTGTTTCACTCCAGAGAAATCACAGTAAGAGCTGAGTGATAAAACATACCTAACATGCCTAAACATGCATTAAACACAATACTCTGCAGCCTACATGTGTTTGTAACCTCAAATTACAACATTTCAAAAATTAACAAAAGATATAATTAAACATACCTTATGCCTATTCAGAGTGGCGCTGAATAAATTTTTAATCTGTATATCCTGCGTTTTGCATTCTGAAAAGCTCTCAAGCAATGGCTGATGAAGCGATTTGCATAGAAACGCATGGAAAAAATAAGAATTTAATTAATTTAGAGAACAAATAAGGGGTCCAACTAGGAACTAGCAAGTTGTTTTATACTGACTGTGAATGTAAAAATGAGAATTCTTATTGTACTCAGCTTTATTTGGTTTCCAACCAGTTTGACTTGATTCCTACTGTGCAGTCGTATGTATCTTTTGACTCTAGGAGATGGTTTTAATGATTTTAAGGTACTTTCAGGAGCAATTTGTTACTTTAGAGCTAGACATTGTCGTGATTTCATAATTTGAAAAGCAGCACATTATTATAATTATTAAATGTCTCTCTTTGTGATTCACAATAGATTTAAAGTCATTGTTCTATTTTGAAATGATATGAGTGTGAGTAAATATAATTTTTAGTTTGTTTGTTTTGTTGTTTTGGGCAGTAAAATTATGCTATTTGAGCAGGACGATAACCTCCTGAAATTGGAGAACACGCAAAGTTCCGTGATGAGAGCCCATAAATCTAAGCACTTTAGTGACACATTAAACAAGCTCCCTTTGCCATCCAAAACAATTTGCTTATCATCATAAAACACCTGCTAAATCCCCATAAAATCAAAGTGAAAAGGTCAGCTTCCACAAAGTCTCACCTGAAAGCGAATTCCCCAACGTGTAATATGACGTTGTTGGTTATCGGGTTATTCCACGTTGTTAGGACATGTACGATAAAATCTTTTTAATAGCACATCTGTTTACAGTGACTAATAGCAAAGTATGTTTTCATGAGGATATATATTATAGATTATGTAACAGAGCCATTGCACGTTAAATAGGTCATAGCAGGTGCAATAACACTAAAGATAAGCGTTTCCATAAAACCTAATTGTATTTGGCTAGCTAACAGAAGAGTAAGGTTTAACGGATTAGTTACCTCAAAAAATAAATAAATAATTTACGTACCTTCAAACCATTTTAAGTATTTATGACTGTTTATGTCAGATGAACACACTTGGAACAGGTAAAAATTTTATTCAAGCTCTTAAATATTAAGTTCAATTTTGAATCTTAAAGCTGACCCATATGCTGTCATGGTGTTAAAGCATGTCCTATGAAGTAGATCAATGTGTTTTGTAGCAGAAATATTTAAAATCTGTATATTATAAACTCAAATCACTAACTTCTGGCGACAAATGGCACGACTGACGTATGCGATGTATGATACATGTACGCTGCACAATATATCGTTTCAACATCGATATTTGGATTTGCAATGTGGAGTTGGGCTTACAGTTGATCAACAATGAAGAATATACAGTGTTATTTTACATTTTGCATTACATTTGATTATTCATTTATAGGAGCGGGACAAAATATCGGTATGCTGATTTATCGTGATAATTCCACCCCCGAGATACATAATCGATGTAGCCAAGTATTAAAGGTACAAAATATCTGGATTAATTCATCAGCCTTGCACTGCTACTGTTCACCACTTAGATGGCAGTACATGGGGTGGCGCTTCTCGTAATGCCAGATCGAAAACACATCAACGTTGCAATTCTACAAAGTATGTGTGCTGTTAGTGAAATAAATGCAAACTTTTTGAAGCATTTTTTTTCTCCTTCATTGACAAATATAATGATATATTGTGGGTGGTTTTCTCGTTATATATCACTGATGATCTATCATTATTGCGGGCAAAATATCATGATAATATCATATCGTATTACTGTACCTGAATATCTGATTACTTATTTTACTTTTGTATTTGCTCAATCTGATTTATTTAGCTTGCATTTTTTTTTGATTCACTCCGCAACAACATTGTTCCAATTAATTATTCCATCTAAATGAATGATTTCATTCTATGTAGAGCTATTCAAGTCATCTGCCGAAATTGTATTCATATTGCAGAAAAATAAAATATCGTAATGTCATTTTTTTTCAATATTGTTCAGCCCTGGTGTATGCTGCTGTAAGAGTAATATACTGCATAACGTTATACAGTAATGCCAAGCCAACTAGTTTTCTTGATTGTCGTTATATTCTGTGGTAAGTGGTTTTTACGAGATGTGTCTATTTCCAGAGCTTGTTCTACTAATGCGTCTTATGTCAGTCGTACCAGCCTGATCTCACGAGGAACTAACTATT